>BSBK01007819.1:0-201606 GCA_027943335.1 Chamaecyparis obtusa | reverse complement strand
GAAACATGACTATAACCACTCATTCCAAAAATTGTTTGTAAGACTTGTGAATCAATCCCACTCTCATCCTTGATCTAATCTATCTTCTCTTAAAAGTAACATTTGACCACTCAATGCAATGACGTTGCTATAGAAAAATATTTATTTAAATTCAAATTACTTTCCTATAATGCTTAGAATTGTGTTATAGCCCTTGCTACTTTTTCCTATCTAGTCACTATGTTTGAACCCTAGAACAAATATATCCTCCATTTTTTACAAAAGGCATGGATTGAAGCTCCATCAAAGCTCTTATTTATGAAATTGTTTTATAAAGCAATTTCTGGAGGAGATTTTAATTATAACTCTTTCAAAAACTATACTTTTCATGAACTTTTATAAATATAAAATTAAATGAAACATATCATATATAACTATAAATATAGTGAACTAAATCTAGACATAATAGTGATGGTTCTAAAAGTTTCATCAAATATAAAAGAAATAATATGTTACTTTCATCTATACATATTATGCAAAAATAGTAAGTTCTAATTGGTTATGTTACTTTAAGTTAAAAATGCATATTTTACAAAAATAGAAAGTTCCAATTGACTATTTACAATGTATGTTAGATTAAATCACATAAATTTTGCACATGAACACTTTTATATAAACATTTTTAGAATGTCTATATATGGAAATAAAAATTGGACCAAAATAAATAATGGACACATTTGAACATGTGATCAATTGCTTGTGCAATTACAAATGTTCTACAATATTGTGCTTCATAATAAATCTGTAGGCATATTGTTGTACAAGCATTATGATATTTTTGAGTGAGAGATAGGGAGATAGAGCTAGAGATATTAAAGGTGAATTATTATATCTTTAATCAAATGAAATCTACCTTAAATGACTATTGTCTTTATTCACAAAAAAATTATATAGTTCATAAGAGGAAAATTCATACGTATTACAAAATTACTAATCAAAAGATAATTCTTCCTTTTCTCTTCTTTATTTATAATTTATAATATTAATTTTAAGATTAAATTTTACTTTATTATACAACTAAAAAAAATTGAATATAACTATCTTACAATAATTAAAACTTTGATAAGTATATCTAAATCATAGAAGATAGACCATTATAGAGACATCTATTTATTTTTTTCAATAATCTACATAAATAATATCTCCAATAGTATTAGATTGTATACTATTTTATATTTAGAAATTAGTATCCAATTAAATGATTAATTATAGGATAAATCCATGCTTTTTTATATCAATGCTTCACTTCACCACTTCAATTTTTATTCCTCATTTTTTTTTCAATTTACTTTACATTTATGACAAACAAGCAATGAACATGTATGACAAACAAGCAATGAAAATCATATAGTTTAGAAATGCAAAATCAATTTATAAAGTTGAAGGAATCGAAGAAATGACGTGTATTTCAAGTATTTTAATTTTAAAAATACATATTATTCTTTTTTTTTATGTTTGTCTTTACGATAATTGACTTTTAATTTAGATATTGTCTATTGTAACAATTTAGCTTTTTTAATTTTGATATCCTAATCCTAATTTTAAATATATTCATTATAATCTATTTTATAAATCAATTATTTCCTTATATTGTTAAAAAGATACAATATAAAATGAAGGATATAAAGGACTTATGAGGAGGACCTTAACTATTCACTTATGTTTACTATGACATACTGTAGATTAATATCAACATTTATTTGTTTTGTAACCTCTAGTATATTATTTGACAAATTTCTTCCTATCGACTAACTATTGCACCTATTTTGGTGCAAGTGCTAGTAAATAGTATGGTTAGGACTAGATGGCTATATTGTTACTCTTATACAAGGGTTTGGAAAATTTCAAAACCACTATTTTATTCTCTATCAAAAATAAGCAAAATCTAAAAATAATATTGATTTTTGACATCAACGAATTGATTGTTATCCTCAAACACATCACATTTTCAATATCAATTATCAAATTATATATCATATACAAATATTTAAATATCATTATTTAAAAACTCTAATTAATTATTTAAATATATTTATTCAATTAAAATTAAAAAAACTACTACTTTATATTCTAGTTCATAAGGCACAACACTTATTGAAGGGTTTGCAAATAGAGTTGCAAGCAAAGTGGGCTTAACCATGGAGGAAACTTCACAGTTACACATGCTTGAGTTGGAGTAGTATTGGGATGGTGACCTCCCGAGAAGTCCCGATGCTTCACCTTTGTGAGCAATGAGCATCACCTAGAGGCAATGAGTGGTAAGTGTTCTATTCATTCTCATGAGTGATAGATTCTTGTGAACCACTACTTGTGAAACATGGGTCAATAAATTTGACTCAACAACTACACAGTTAAATCATGATAGCAATATCACTATTTTAGATTCCTTTTACAATGATAAAAAAAATTGCAATTTTATCCATTTTAAATGAAATGTCAAACTTAGAACTAATAATTGAATGCTACAATCACTACCAGTTATAACGTTGACTTATGAGAAAAATCCAACTTTGAAACACTTTATGAATGCTATCCATACTTTTATTACTTTAAACATAAACATTACTTTAAACACTAATGGAAGATAATAATATCATAGAAAATGAGGAATGTGCATATAAAAATCATTTATGGACCTCTAGTTGTTGGGTATAAATATTTTTTTTATAAGCCCCTTGGATTCTTGCCCTTGGCATAATAATAATTTAGTCACTAGTTTGACCTTGGAGGACTACTTTCACATTTTTAAAAAGAAACCAGCCAACACAATCTTTTTCATGCCATCTTGAAAACTAGAGTTGGAAGACTACTTTTAATTATTGATTCGTTCCCTTTCTTTCAACTTAACTTTTAAAGCAATGACTAATAAAAAATAAGAAAAAAGTTTAATAATGTGTAAATTTTTTTTATAAAAAACATCTAATATGAGTGAATTTCAAATTACATTAATATAAATATTTATTAAAAAATATCGCTCAGATATATTATTTTTTATATAAAAACAATGCTAATAAATATCAAACAAAATAGATTTCTTTAATATTTGTTGATGAATAACAATATCATTTTTTAGGGGAACACCCCACAACGCAACGGTAAGTTGCGAGCCTCTCATTTGGAAGGTCTTGGGTTCAAGTCTTCTTGAGCCCCTTGTTGATCTTGGCTTCGGCCTATTACCCATATTATAAAAAAAAAACAAAAAAAAAACAAGATCATTTTTCAATTATGCAGTTCTATGATAAATAAATATGTACCATCATAATAAATAAATAAACACTCAAGATAAGGAGTGCCTAAGAATAGAAAAGAGGTGGTCAAAAGAATCAAGTGGCATCAAACACTCCATTGTTTTTTTTGTATTAAAGATAGTAGATGGAAAGTTTTACATCATTGTATGACCTTCAGATCAATCAACACTATTGACTGTTACTACCAAAAGAACTGACCAAAGAAGGATAATATATCAACTAGCAACGACCGGTTTATACATACAATACAAAATATTAAGATCTAGAGTTATGCCTATCGTAAACAACTTCAAAGACTATGTCATCTTGCATCCCATAATCTAATAAGATTATTAATAACTTTAGAATTATAAACTTCAACCCTCCCCAGTGGGGGATCTATGTCAGGAGTAGGAGTAGCAGATGCATCCCATCGAGGTGTATCTATGAGCCAAGGCTTCTTGTTAATATCAACAATGTCTTCTTTAGTGATGTTTCTCTCTTTCATGAGTCACTAGTACATTTGACCTTAAATTTTAACTAAACAATTCGACCATCAAATAAAAATGTTTAGGTTGGTCGCATTATAGAAGGAAAACTTTTGTTTTTTTTAAATACATGCCCATGTTGGTTGCAATTTCGACCAACACAGTGTTATTCAAAATTACGACCACCACGGGCATGTATTAAAAAAAAACAAAAGTTTGAAACTTCATTTCAGCGTGCGCGAAGGAGGTAGAAGCTAGAACAGGGTAGAAGCGAAGGAGGTATGTGCTTTGATCTTTGTTCTTTGATGGATGGCCACAACCTGTTTTATAGTTTAATTTATGTGCACTTAGTTCCAAAACCCTAATCTTTGCATCGACTGCAAGCGTTTCTCTGAACAAATATTGTCTTGCCTCATCTATGAATTCACATTTCGTTGAAGCATTTATCAATCGGTCCATAAGCCTTGTCTGTGTTCACAAAAGAAATTTTGCATTGAAGTGTACTCAAATACACTCATGGGAATGGTATTCTGTTACCTAAATTGTTCATGATTGCCACAGTCGACTGTGAGGAAAAATTTTCGTGGTCTGTTAAAAAGGAATCCCATTAAGTCATCCCAGTTCACTTGCATTGGATTTAAATTTCCAAAACTACGAGACGCTCTGGCAGACTGAACTCAAAACCACTGTGTCGACTCTGCTATGAAGTCATGGCCCTAATTTGTGCTTTCATCACAGAGATGCCATACCGCTGGATGAAAAAACAAATTAGGGTAATGTTATTTAACTTGTTTAGTGCTCGGAATTGGGAGAGACATTAACTGCACTTCATGGTTGATGCCCTAGTTTGGGTGTAATCAATGTGTGGAACCACTGAAGTAAACGAATGTCTACAACAGTGAATGAAAAGGGATTAATACAACAATAACACCAGTCTTAGGTACCCTCTCACAATCTGTTTTAGTCGACACCAACCTAATTTGATCAACTAGGTTGAAATGCCCAAAAATTGGTTGCGGGCGCATTTCATTTGAAACTTCATTTGAGCATTTCATTTCAGCGCGCACGAAGGAGCCGGTAGAAGCTAACAGGGTGAAGAGTTGAACCAGAGGGTTAAGGTATGTCGAATCGATTTCCAATAAGAATCGAATGCTATATATAAACTATGGATTTAGGATTTACGAAAAGTTGGTTGAATTAGTTGTTTAGAATTTATATAAGTTGAAAATGGATACAACTGTAAGAAATAGAAATACTCTATTTTCTGCAAAATTCATTCATCTTGAAGTCTCAATTCAGTTATTCTGATGCATTAAAGGAATTGCAACGTTTCTTTGTTCAATTCATGCCATTTTTGAATGAGTCTCATTTTATATTGAAACTATTGTTACGCTAGTGGTCTATCTAATAGCATTTCTTATTTTAGTTTACTGTTATTGCAGTAGGAACTTAGAATAATGAGAACCATTCTAACTATTGTTACACCAATGGTCTATCTAATAATGAGAACCATTCTAACCATGGAATGTTAATTCTAACCTATATTATTAGATCATTAACCGTGCATATGCAGAGTTGTGTGGAGTAAAGGTGATCACAGTTAAAGAACAGTGAGAAAATATAATGAAATTGGATGCAATGTGTAGCAGTGGATGACCTGTCCGAATAAGGAAGGGTTTTTATGTTTGAAAATGTTTTTTCATGTTGAATGAATGGTGATTTGATCACTAATTTGATGCAAGAGTGAGTTGTAACAGGAGATTGGGGAAGCCCTAGCAAACCAGGGTTTGGAGTCAAGATTTGGGGGTTTTGGTGTTTCAGGGCCCATGAGTCTAATTGCTTGTGGATTTAACCATTTTGAGTCATTTTATAACTCTGCTGAAGGTTTGGTGGGATAAGGGAATGTGAGGAGAGTAGTTGCTTTGAAAATTTGGTCATTTTCATGCATTGAAAACAAGGGTTCAGTCATGGTTAGGTGTGTTGGTCCAAAGTAACCCTATAAAAGCTTTTGGTGTGTTATAAAACTCTGAAAAGGGTGTCTAGAAATGTTTTCATCTTGTCAAGTTTTTTGAGGGAAGACAAATTTATTACCATCCTAAGTCCGTTGCAGGGTTATTGGCAGCCTATTAAGCCTTTGGAACAGTTTGAAAGAACTTTGTGTATTGGAAGCATGGGAATTAAAATAGAGTCTTAGAATTCCTTGAGTCTAAGTGGTTTGAAGCCTAGGAAACCTAATCCATCATTGTGTAGTATTGTGGAGGCCTTGACAAGTCAGATCTTTTAAACATTTGAGGTTGTTGATAGGCTAGAGTGCCTAGATCTCTGAAATTACCAATTCTCATTGTGTTTTGAATACCACCACCCTTATTCCTTTTGGTTTGGAGTAATTTTATTTCATTTTAAATAAGTTATGGCAGTTTTATTAAATTATTTGAATGATTAAATGAAGATTGGATCATCAAGATCAAGATTTGATTCAACATTACTCCAAACCAAAAGGAATAAGACTCCAAACCAACGAAATAAAACTGCCATAACTTATTTAAAATGAAATAAAATTACTCCAAACCAACATAATAATTATGCAATGATTATTGGAAGTCATTCTCAACTCAATTAATGACCAGATTTAAATTGCATTCTCTATTGCATAGAAACGGTTTCCACAAGTTGATAAACTTCTTCAATAAACTCGATACTAAGACTTGAGTTACATCCAAACGCAACATAAAACATTTAAAATAAATATTTGTTCTCTATTATCGAATTCCATCACAACATATTCATAATAAAGACGTGCTTGATTGTGATGACAATATGGGTGTTAGACTGTCGAACTGAAAGAGAAAACCAAACAAAGTGAGTTGTAAATAATAAAAATGAAACATTCGGGAAACACTGAACAATCACAAAGAAGAATCAAATGTAAAACTAGATTGTTATTTTCATTCATCATACGTATTACATTGATCATCTCATTCCCATTGATCTCTCTCTTCACTGATTCTCCACTCTCATACCCCCTATTCTCGGCTTCTACATTGTAGAGATAAAGATCTCCAAACTCACAACCCGGTAACTAAATCATATAACTTAGTGAAGAATACTCAAAATAGAGATCAATGGTGAAGACAAAAGGCATTCTTACATTTAGTTAAGGGTAGTACTTAAAGAATAATATAGATCAATAGTGAAGATTAAAAGTCACCCTTACATTTAATGAAGAGTCTATTATATTTGAGTCTATCAGAAAGTCATGGAAAGTTCCTTATAGATATTTGAAGAGAGTCCTATTATTCATTACATTACTTGCAATATGTATGCTGATATTTCATTGTCTCTATATATGCTAAGTGTTTATATAAGAGTGGGGATATGCTATGTAACTTTACTTAGTCACGGTCTTAATTATATAAGGATATATACTTAATCGTAGTATAAACTTGAATAAAAAATAGATAATTTTAAAATAGAAATATGAGGGGACTGGGATATTATAAAATAATGAGCATATCTTTGTGAATTATCCTAAGATTGTAGGGCTCAAATATTTATTGTGATTAATACAAGTTTGTAAACATTGATTGATGTATTTTGAGGTCATATAATATGGAAATAAGACAACACCTACATAAAACTTGATATCATCACAATATAACATATTTTGATTCTCTGCAAATTTGAACAAGTTTTCATTCACAATATAACATAAAATGTTTTGATTTGGTCTTATATGTTAATTATATATAGTTCCAGATTTATTCCTTATGAAATAGTGATGAGATTTATTCTTTTATCTCTGTTAATGTAATTATGGGTCTATTATTCACATAATGTCTAAAATATAATAATTCTAGAACCCCTAATTTTTGGATCTAGTTATGTCTTAGTTTATTGTATAGAATTGGAGTTCTACATTATGTCTGTACCAAAGATATTCTTCCTCTTGTTTGATGACTTCCTCACTATTCCTTAGTATGATCTTCTCACAATTCCCCTTAATCTTCTCACAATTCTGACAAAACTAACAACATACCTCATGTTATATGGAAAATTGGTAAACAAGGAGCCATTGCAGTTCAATTCCCTTTTTCTAAGTCCTTCATGGAAGTTGAAGTATCACTCTTTAGGAAACTTATATCTCTGGTTCAAAGTTCCCATTAAAATCATTGAAATATTCGAAAACAATACCCAAATTCGCTACAGTGGTAAAGTATTAACAAAGCATAGCCTCATAGTTCCATCAGTTTGACAATCAATGGTAAGAAATTCCTAATAATATTATATTAGAAGTGAAATGTTGATGCTAAGACAATTACTTTGTGACCATAATAATCCTACATATGTTTTTTTGCACAATAGATAAAGTTTGCTATTCAATTCCAAGAGAAACTCGCAATTTCAATTGTGACCACACTAGCCTCATCGCAACAAACTTGTTAGAAACATGAAAAGAAAACATGTTAGAAATTCCATCATTTGTTTGTTGTTTGGGACAGTCACCATAGAATTATTTGGACTGTCTCTCCTCTTGCCTTGCAAGGTTAAAATGACCTTTTTTTCATCCCTCCTTGAATAGACCCTTACCGTCTTGCACTTGTGCAATGATAGGACACCAATGTTGCTAATTAAGGTTGGCGGGATGATTACGCCTATCCTAAAAAAATACTGTCAAATCATTATGCTTTCAAATCAATTACCTATCGACATATCCCTTGCAAGGGAGAGAAGCCAAACACATAAAGAACATGCACATAAACACGACAACTGAAAAACTTAAATGGAATACACCAAGAAGTACCAAATGATGAATGCTCAATTGTTGTAATGGCAAAGCAATATCAAAATTGTCCATTTATAGTCCTAATGATTTTGGAAATTGTTGACAAAGAGTGTTTCTTTTTTTGATTATAGTATAAATGATTTTTCTATAGTCGTAATGATTTTTCTTATTTCTTGTCTTTTGTCCCTTTTTGATTTCCTATGTCTGTGCTTCATGAAAGGATTTTGTCACCTTCTTTTGATGGTATATTTCATTCACTCTATATGGAATACTATTTTGCTCACTATTTTATTTCAGCTTCATATTTCTTTCATTTTTCATATACACACAGACTACACATGATGATAAAAAAATGAGCTATTTGATTTAGGTTTACTTTTCATTATTGTAAATGGTTAATGTTTTTGATGGTACTGCTTGGTGTATTTGGACTATAAAAATAATCATATAAAAATAATAAATGTAGTAACGATGGTGCAGTGCATTATTGATATAGGTTCGATGACTTTTGTCAATGTGCCAAACTGTCAATGTGGTGGTGGGAAGTGTGTGTTGAAGACTTCACGGACATTGAACAACCTTGGATGATAATTTTGGTGCAGCCCTAATCAAAAAAAGGTTGCTAATGTGTATATATTTAAAGTTTCTAATGTAAATACTATTCATTATAATATAAGAACTAATGTAGACTGGGTATCACAGGGAAATAATGGCTGCGGATACTTTAGTTGGGTCGATGAAAACTCATCTGCATCTATCCACCCATCTCCACTTATCCGCGATGAAGGATTTGAGTGCAAAACGTGTCAGGCTAGGGCAAATTCTGAAATTATATTTTTACGATGCCTTGTCTATATAGTAATCACAGATCTAATTTGTTGCGACCATATGCAAAGATGAACTCAGGAATTAGTTAGTTTAGTATTTTCATATTGTAACTAATATTTTAATATTGATATGACATAACTTCTCTTTTCCTCAAGTGCGCATATATATGGTTTACATCTTTTTTTAGAATAATTCTTCATGTTTATGGCTCAGGTGAGCCCCAATTTGCTATCAATCACATGATTTAACGTATAGTGTTTTCTTGGTTGTTCCATTTGTTCCTTGACCTTGACTATGGATTGACTATCATTTTCAAGCTTGAGTGAGGCTTCATACCAAGCAGCATCCGTACATTTGTACGCAACATTGATTTAGGCTAGAGGTAAACTACATGTGTCATGTAAACAGCATGGTTGAATGTAATGTCTTTTGTGTGTTTTCAAGAGTTTTCCCACCAATACAAGCGTAAATAATGCATTGAATGTAATCTACGGACACTGTGTGGTATGAAGTCTCACTAAAGTTTGAGTGCAACGTGGTATGAAGTCTCGCTAAAGAAGAGTACTGCAGAGAGCAGGCCTACCGTACCAAGGAAGTTTGACAAGAACAAGGAATATGGCTTAAACAGAATGGGAAGATGTCTTTCTAGCCTGGGCTTGGATCCTTCGACAATTAGCTTGATAATAAATGAAGCAAATGAGAGCTGAGCAATTAGCTTCCCAAGAAAAATCTTCTAAATGAATTGTGTGTACCCCAATTCCTGTGCCTTCTACACATACCTAAATGATATATTTGAAACAACAAGGGTAAATTTAGCCTTACCCTTGTTGTTTCAAATATATCATTTGGGTATGCACAGAGGGCACATTAATTGGGGTACATATAGTTCATTTATGGGATTTTTCTTGGGAAGCTAATTGCTCATCTGTCATCTACATTATTATTAAGCTAATTGCCAAAGGATCTAGGCTCAAGCTAGAAAGATGTCTTCCCAAACACATAAAAAACATACACATAAACACGACAACTGAGAAACATAAATGTAGATTTCACAATAGCTTAGAAACATAATTGTAGGCATCATGGTCACAATTTTTTGGAGACAACATAATTGAGTTGTATACCCAGACGATGGAGAGCAACTTCTGCTCCTCCGATTCCAAGTTGACACTGCGGGATCCAAAGACCATAGATAAGGAATAAATTTAGAGAGTGGAGGAGGGCCATAATGACCAAAATAATATAGGACGAACCTCAAGTTAAATGAGGCAACTGTAAACATTTTAATAAAATTCTATTAAAATGTTTACAGTTGCCTCATTTAGCTTGAGGTTTGTCCTATATTATTTTTGTCATTATGGCCCTCCTCTGCTCTCTAAATTTATTCCTTATCTATGGTCTTGGGATCCAGCATTGTCAACTTGGAACCGGAGGAGCAGAAGTTGATCTTCATCATTTGGGTATACCACTCAATTACGTTGTCTCCAAAAAAATGTGATCATGATGCCTACAATTATGTTTTTCAGCTATTGTGTCCCAGGACCCCTTATAACCCTTTACGAACATTTACGACCTCTAAGAATACATCTTAGAGGTCTTAAAATGTCGTAAAGGGTCATAAGAGGCTCCTAGGAGGGGCCAGATGAGCTTCCACCTTCACGTGGTTGGCCCTATTAAGTAGAGAATGTTAATTAAACTATTCTTGAAACATAATTGTAGGCATCATGGTCACATCGGGGATGAAACTATTCCAAGTTGACACTGTGGGATGGAGAACAACTTGGAACCGGAGGTGCAAAAGTTGCTCTCCATTGTCTGGGTATACCACTCAATTACATTGTCTCCAAAAAAATGTGACCATGATGCCTACAATTATGTTTCTCAAAGAATGTTAAACTATTCTCAAAACAAAGAGAAGCTGGCAACAACCAACAGAACAAGTGTGGACACCTGAAGATAAATATCAAATAGGGGGAAAGCACCTGCAACAACAGAAGCAATAACTGTAGATACAGATGAGGATATCGCAGAAATCCCTAATTTAGTGTTTCAGAGAACAAATGATAGACTGTAAATTAGGGATTTCTGTGCTATCATCATCTAAATCTACATTGGAATGCAACCTACTGATATTGATACTGCAATGGCCGAGCACGATGGAGGCATCAATTCTAATGTGAATTGTAGTACTCAAGGTATACATTTTATGTTCAAATTTTGATTAATGAATATTTAATACAAGAAAACATATTCAATTTTTTAAGGTGGATTAGTTGTGATGATGAGACGTGCCATTTAGATGTTAACTGTGACAGTCTCTTGGTTTCAGGCAATGCAAAAAAAGAAGCCTAGTTCAATATGCAATCTCAATTCATATACATAGGATATCAGGTGGAGTTGAAAAACACAACAGGGTTGCATTTTTGATAGAGGTCTTTAATTGCGTATTTTAAGTTATAGACCATCGTGAAAATGTAAACGTGATGTGTTTTTTCAACTCCACCTACTATCCGTGCATATTCTTCTTGTGTTGCACGCGCATTCTCGATTCAGAGTGGGAAAAATCTTATTTTCGATGTGAGGGAGAGAAGCCAAACACAAAGAACATGCAAATAAACATGATAGCTACAAAACATAAATGTAGGTATCACAACAACTGAGAAACATAAATGTAGGCATCATGGTCCCAATTGTTTGGAGACACAACATAATTGAATGCTATACCCAGAAAATGCAACACAACCACTACTCCTGTAGTTCTAAGTTGACACTGTGGATCCAAAAACCATATATAGATTCCTTATCTTTGGTTTTTGGATCCCACAATGTCAACTTAGAACTATAGGAGTAGTGGTTGTGTTTTCTCGTCTGGGTATACCACTCAATTATGTTGTATTTCCAAAACATTGTGACCATGATGCCTACATTTATGTTTTTTAGCTGTTGTGTCCTAGGACCTCTTATGACCCTTTATGACCCTTTACGATCCCTAAGAATACCTCTTAGAGGTCTTAAAGTGTCGTAAAGGGTCATAAGAGGATCCTAGGAGGGGCCAGATGAGCTTCCACCTTCACGTGGTTGGCCCTGTTAAGTAGAGAATGTTAAACTATTATCGAAACAAAGAGAAGCTCAATAATTTATATCTGAATACCAATTTTGTTCTTATCAAACTGTCAAAAAATTTAAATAGCCTTTTAAACTGCTATTAAAAATAAAATATTTAATCAACATTTACTTACAGATTTGTGTGCTTGTCTGAGTTTGATACGCAGATCTGCATATCAAACTCAAACAAGCACACAAATCTGTAGGTAAATGAAGCTTTCTTAGTCAATTTGATTTTTCTTGAGGCCGTGAATATACAGTACAATGAAAATGCTTTGTTCAATCACCGTCATTTTTTTTTACCAAAAATTAGTATTGGTCGATTTTTTGACCTTTAAATAACATTAATTTCGACGAGAATGCTATGCATTCGATGTCAATTTCGTTGAATATTTCATCGCAATTGTGACGTCAAGTTTGCCAAAGTTGGTCTCAATTCTGCCAGCTTCATGCGATTAGTTCGACGAAGAGTCAGTCGATAAGTCGACTACTACTAAGGTTGAAATTTTGACAATGGGTTTTCCTGTAGAATAATCGACGAAAAAAGATCGACCACGGTTTTAGTCATTTATTCGACCAATTGTTGTAGAAAATTTGACTAATTCTCATCGAAATTTAGGGCAAAATTTACTAGTGAGTTGTTCTAGAGCACTGAGTTCCTCCTGGTCCAACATATCTTTGTAAGCCTTGAAGAAATGTATAGATTTGATGTTTGATTTATATATGAATAGCATTCCTTCATAAACCAATATCATAAAATGGCTTTTTGGTATCTCCAATACCGCAGACACCTATAACATGATATAATAGAATGTGAGTTTATGATTCAACTTAGTAAGGATCCTCCTTTTACCTTGAAATACATCCTCATTTCTCTTGCTCCACAACACTCCATAGTTTTTCAAAAATATAGATGTAATTAAATAGAAATATAAGTTTAAAATAAATTAATGATAATTTGAAAGGAAAAAATAAAATATAATTGGATTGAAATAACAATTGAAATAAACTCTAGAAGATATTACCAAAATTAAAATTTCCTTGCGGTCATAACTTTTGTGCATAGTGGTGTTCTCAATATTTATTAGATAGATGTATTTAAGATATCTATAATGTTTATTAATCAATATTTTGGTTATTAATAAATATTATTTATTTGATGTGTAAATGATTGTCAAATGCTACTCAATGTTGTTTAGAAATAGAAAGTATTGAGAGAATATATGTGTTCTCTATATTTTAATGTAGGTATTTGATAGTCAAAGAGTACAGAGAGGAAAGTGATAATGTTTGGATCAAGCTCTACTTTTTTATATTTGGGAATTGGTATGTCAAGAATGGCATCATAGATACTTGTATCTAGTTCTTTTCTTTTTTTTACATGGGCACAACCATATCCACACATGTGCAATGTGTGGTAGCATCCTATTAGATTAGTGACGTGTACTATGATTTTTTGACACAATTAGACCACTATTGCAAATTATTTTATTCCCACTTATACAATCTAAATATCTAAAAACTAGTACTTGAGACACATTTGGAGATCAATGTCAATCATCTCCTTGAACTAATTTAATAATTGAATAATGAAGTAAGAATTAATTTGTATGGTCAAACACTAGGTCCAAGGTATAGGCACTATCTTAGAACATGATACATCAAGGCTACAATGAGAACAAAAGCATGAACTACTGTAGAAGGAATATCTATCATATGCTAATGTTGTAACCCCATTACATAGCATACTT
Source organism: Chamaecyparis obtusa (assembly GCA_027943335.1). NCBI lineage: Eukaryota > Viridiplantae > Streptophyta > Pinopsida > Cupressales > Cupressaceae > Chamaecyparis > Chamaecyparis obtusa. The sequence continues at coordinate 187,385 of BSBK01007819.1, read as the reverse complement.
ATCCCTTCAAACTAACTTCACAACATATTTCATCCTTAACTGATTTGATGTACTCCTTTTATTTTTCACATGCTCTCACACACTCTTATTCCCAAATGATCCATTTTTTCTTTACATAACCTCTACTACACTTTAAGACAATAATTAGGTCGACATCTGTAGGACCTAAAGAAGAAGCGTGTAGTATCATATAGGTGGACCTCAAATCAATTGATCCACAACATATAGAAAGAACATAACAAATCATGCAACAAGATATGATCCTTGTGCAATTGTGTATGTTTGTACACTATTCGATGACAATTAGTTATTGGACTGCATTTAATAAATAGTCTTGGTTTAAGAAGACATCAAATATCGCATATAAGAGGAGAGAATGAACTCCCTCTAACCTTCAAAGTCGAACTACGAAGCCTCTCATTTCCTTGGAAGAGATACGTGCGTAGGATCATCACGAATGAACTCTCAAGGCATAGCTCTAGGTCTAGGGAGAGACCCTAATCTCAAGAGCTTACCACCTTTAATTGTTAGATTACTTGGTGGCATAGAGTTTCCCCACCGTAATGATTGAATAAATTCTAAAATTGACACTTCTAAACTAAAACAAGTTGTTTTTTATTAAATTGGTACTTGTTATGAACAAAAGTAATAACAACATTTGAGGGGTGGTTGTTAGACAACCACTACTTATTTTTTTAGGAGTAATCTTGAAGCTTGTGGCCCTACCAGCTTTTAACTTTGCTGCTTATTTTTAAGCAATCGTTTTAAATGGTGTTTTTAAATGAAATTATTAGTAAAAAAATTGAAGGTTAATTTTGAAGAAAAAATAGGAAACAAATAAAAGAAAGGGAGAAAAATTTATGAAGTGACATTTAATTTTTTTCTAAGATGCAACCTCCCCTTATTTCCATCCCTCTATTGTTTTCCTAAACTTAAGTTCAATTCCTAAAAAATAGTTATTCTACCTAAGTAAAGGAAAATTCCAATTTATTTTTTAAAGCTTCAATGAAATTAAATATCAACAAAATTACAAGATACCCACACTAACTTCATATTCCCATGTGGCTTCGTAAGTCCATTTTGTGCTTAAATTTAAGCAGTTAAGTGTTCCCATGAAATTTTAAGATGTGAAAATAGGATAATTTAGAATTTTTGGTTATTTTAGTGGAGTGGCTATTATTTAGGAATTGAAAATAAGTTGTGGGAAAAGAGGAGGAGGCGGGGTTGTGGGAGTGGGCGGGTGGTGGTAGAAATAAGCAATGGCTGCATATTGCCAAAAACATTAAGTGGCTCCACAAATATTTTTCTCTCCTTTTTCTAAAATTTTATTTCTATTTTTTCTGTGTATAAAGTATGAGTAAATTAATTAATTCAAATTTCAAGTTTTCTACTAAAAAATAAACAGCAAAATACATATTCATGGGGCTACCAGCTCGACAAATATCTCCTAAAAAAGTTGAAGAGCTACACCTAAGTAAAATAAGCTTCGCAATAGGATGAGAACATGCCTTAAGCCCATAAGCCAAAAACACTGTTCAATATTGACCAAGTGAAAGTGAGATCTGAGACAAGCATGTCATTTTCATATAAGCATGGGCTGGAACTCAATGCTTAATGAATCCTATATGAAACCCTCCTAATGTTAACACTCATAATGTTAACTACCACTAAATTACGAGCCAGTCACTGAATAACTTCCATAATCATATTTCAAATATATAGAACTAAATCTGAGATCCATATTATTTTTTTCCGTAGAGGAAAGATTGTAAGGATCCAATGTCTGCTTTCATTAATTCCATATACCTATCATCTTGCAGGCTCTAATTAGGAAAGATACTTCAGTTCTGAGTTACGAGCCTAATCAGAACAGATATGTGCCTGTGACAAAACAGTAGCTATTGAACAGAGTATGCACAGGTATCCAAGGGCAAAAGAAGGGGATTTGGTCATGTTGAAAAGATTTTTGCATAACCTTTTCAGAACACCTAAAATAGATGTCCACTTTTGCACTGCAATGATAGCATAATATGTGCACAAAATGGGCATATGATGTCCATGTTCAAAAAGTTTTCAATAGACGAGCAAACTGGACAGATTTAGAATCGAATCAAAATGTTGTGTTGTGAATCTCGCAGCTTGCAGTTTCTTACAGGTTAGTCCCACATCGTTTCTTTGAGTAAAGCAAGGCGAATGCAGATCATATATCATATCCACCATGTTTTCTTTAGTTTTCACAGAGCCGCGTGGTGAAGACAGAGCGAACTATTCTTTCGCCTTTTACTAAAGAATACCGTGTCTTCTCCACTTGAAGCGGCATACGCCTATTTTTGGAGGCTTCCCTCTTTGAAGAGGAGGCCCACAAAACAATAAGCCAAACAAGAGTGATTTTGGAATTTTGTAAGGAAAACATAACATTTATAATCTTACAAAAAATGTTCGATTGTGAAAGTTTTGATTTTGATAGGTTTGTCTAATTATACGATAGGAAGGATCTTCTACTTCTTTTTGGATAAGATCTTTTTCTTTTTTGTATAAGATTGAGACAAGTTTAATTCTGATAGTTGTGTGGAATCTTTCTTTCTTTTTTTTGGTAGGATAAGATTTGAGATAATCTTATTTAGTTATGATATGTTTATAAAGATTTTTTTTTTTAAAGATAAGATTGAGATACATTTAATTTTGATAGTCGTGTTCAATCTTTCCTTCTTATTTTTTTTGTAGGGTAAGATTTGAGATAATTTCATTTAGTTATGATGTGTTCATGATGATCATTTTTGTTGGGTAAGATTGAGATAATATGATGTGTTCATGTTACTTGCGGAGAATTAAGATTTTGATACTAATGTCTTTTATTTAGAATATGTAGATGTTTATGTTCCTTATGAAGAAGTAAGATTTTGATATCAATGCCTTCTATCTAGAACGAGTAGATGTCCACATTATTTATAGAAGTACTATTGTAATTCGAATTCTTTTTTAAGTAAAATTTTGATATCAATACCTTCAATTTAGGATGTGTAGATGCCCACATTACTTATAGAGAGCTACGATTTTGATTACCGACACTTTTTACCTAACAAGATAAACATCACACTTACAATATAAACATCACACTTGAAGACATGTTGGAGATCTCTCAAAGCTATGGCTATATAATTTACATACCACCTAATGGGTTACATATCAATATTCTACTTGCCAACCAACAGAATGTCAAGGGAGAGCACTTTTATCAAATTGAACGTCATAATGTTGTAACGCTAATTAGAGTAAAATGTACACCATTTTATTTTGGAGAAGACACAGGGTTTTAGAGACGTTTTGTTGAATGCGGTGAGCATGGATCGAACATGCGACCTTCAGATCTTCAGTCTGACGCTCTCCCAACTGAGCTATCCCAGTTATTTGTTAGGCTTACATTCGACTTCTTGAGTAAATATGGTGAATGAAGATGACATATAACATCCACTGTGTTGTTAAATTTAATTTTCTGCCTGTCACGTATGCATAATATTTGCTATTTTTAAAAAAAAAGTCTATATATACAATTTAACAAAACTATTTCCTTGGAAGTGAAGTAATAGGATGAGAGCTTTTTCTATCATGCAAAATGACACACATAAAAGACTATGCTCAACTAGATAAGGGCAATAATTAAGCAAATATGTTTAAAGAACTATGACTTAGTACGCAAGGTGCCCAGGACTTTGACCAAAAGGAATAGGATGACTTTAGGAATGGTATGATAATGTTTTCAATTATAAAGAAACATATTATATATAGTAAATTTGGATATAGTAATGAGATTTTGTTTGTTATACATAAATAACAATGTATTATAATAACTATACTATTGCAATCAAACTCATGAGTTGGTATTAAGTGAAAAATGATGTCATGTAAAGCATATCAAATATAATATTCTATTAGACACAAAACAAATGTCAATGGATAACAACACAAAATATCATGTAGATACGATAATTGTTGGTGTGACTAGAGTGTTTTACCTAGCTAGCTCATCAACTACCAAATTTCACTTAAGGTACAGATATTATGTTAGTGCAAAATTAAACTTACTTAAGAATACTATTTGAACTTACGTGAACTTTCCTAACTCTAATTTTCAGAATTGTCGTTGCCACTTAAGGGCCTCATTTGACATACCATGATCTTGCACATACCCTATTCACTTTGTATTTTCTTGCATATGGTTTAGAGATATGAAATTTTATAAGAAGCAAGTTCTATTTTTAAAAATGACTCAAGATTGAATACAAGGGAGAGTATACTTGTAATTTTGACATTTATATAAATGGTTAAGTCTAATAATGATGATTTACAATTCCATAATACATCATAGAATAAGATCCACAACTATAATACATCATAAAATAGTTTATTGTAGAAGAGAAAAAAGACCGATTAAAGATAGGAAAATGGTATATGCTATAAAATTCTAGCAGACACTCCAACTAGTATTGATTTACATAAAAATCATGACATCTACAAATAAAAGCATCTCATTCTACCACAACAATGTTTAATATCAAAGGTGAATAGGCAATGGATTGTAAGCCAAATGTCATGATAGACATTGTCAATATTACCTCATCTTTCAATTCAGATCCAAATGAAATAGCACATTTATTTTGTTCCAAGATACAAGCCAATTATAACCCTATCACTTTATTGTTGACATTGATATATATTCTTCATAAATAGTTTGAAGACATTATCTATTGATGATAGCTCATTCAAAAACATATGTACTTGGATATTTTAAGCTTGACTTCTAATAAGTGTACCACTTATTATTAAAAAAATTCAACTCTTTTGAGGTATATTCATTTATGATATAGAGCTATTATAGATGGGGATGTTTTTTTTAAGAAAAATTTACCTATTTAAATATCATGTAATATATGATGCAACTCCTAAAAGTATGATCTTAGATGCTAGCTAATATATACATTCCATACCAAAACTAGTCCCTCAATTGTCACTCATTAATGTTGAGCAATGCAAAATTTTAATTTGCCAAGTTTAATAGGAAATATTTATCAACTAATTTTGACAGTGCATAAAATAAATGAACCAAAAAAAATCATTAATTTTAGTAAGAAATTAATGCCTAAAACATAACATCTTAAACATGAAAACACATCCTTATATGTGAACTAATCAAAATAAAAATAATTAATTTTAATAAGAAATTGATACCTTTAAAAATAACATCTTTAACATGACAACACATCCTTTTGGGTGGTGAATTATACCATTGATTTTATTCTAATATAACTTACATTCCTAATGCCTCTTCATACTTTCATTTCTACATAATGGGGAGACTGGTGACAAATCCATGGACTAGGGAGAAATAACATATTGGACTCATCTCTTGGCCTTGTGGAAATCCTATTTAGTGGTGCTATAGGAGGATGAAATCTAGAGATTGTGCACTAATTATAGAGGTGTGAAGAGCCATTATCCTCTTCCCAAGTTTGAGGGTTTCCTAAATGAGTTCCATGATGCTTTGTACTTCAGAAAGGAATGAGCTTGAGTCAGGGCACTATCATGTTCTTGTTAAACCCTCAAACATATGGAAGACAACTTTAAAAGCAAGGAAGTTTTGTTTGAATGTTAGGGCACCATTATGTGATTATCTCTTAGTTTATTTTAACATTAGAATCAAATGTTGTTAAAAATTCTTCTACAATCTAAGTCAGAAGTTAAACGAGCAAATTTCAGTATAGATTGTGCAAATCTAATAACATTACACCAAAAATCTATATGATCTAATCTGAAAGAATATTATAATAGTATTATAAGATGGATCAGCTATGACTGTTAAATTTAAATATGATACTACTAAGTTCAATACTAGAATATAATAGACCTTATGTTCACTACAAAGTGCAGTGTAAACTTCCTCTAGAATTCATATTTCCAATTGCGGCAGTCTTTGTACACCACACGTGTGCCAGTGTTGCCATGAATCGTGTGCATTGTTTAACCTCACCATTCGTGGCCTTCATCTTGAGGATCTCAACCAATTTTCCTGATAATGAGATCACCCTAAAATCAAAATTATTTGGTTAGTTCATCTTCAAAAAGGCACTTTAATCAATTGCGGATGACTCTGTGACCTCTTCATTATTTTATTCTATTTGCAGAGGAGATCGAGCCATCAAACAAATTCGATTTATGGCTGGTATGAATGCTACTTCTCCCTTTACATCCAAGTAAGATAAGTTGTTAACAAAGTCGTCCAATAAGCTAGTTTAATTAAATTCCATGTAAACAATTAGTACTATAGCAGTATAAATGTAGGATTCTATATTATGTACATCCTTTTGAAGAAAAATATAATATGCGGTGATAATTAAATCTGCTATTCATTCAAAAGATAATACAAACTTTTGGATTTCATGGTCAAAGCTCAACTGATCGGAGATAAAGATCAGGAATTGCAAAACAACTAAATATAGAAGAGATCTCATGCAAAATTGAAGATTAAATAATCTATTTTTTATCTTTGAACAAGACTGTTGTTCTTATGTAAAAAATTCATACAATTAAACACATGTAAAGTAGGAGAAATTAAACTTATTATGATATTGCTATAGGATTTAACTGTATAGTTTTTGAGTCAAATTCATTAATTCATATTTTATGAGTAGTGGTTCACAAGAACACATCTCTCATAAGAATGAATAGTATACTTAGCACTCATTACATCTAGGTGATGCTCATGAAAAATGGGTCAAAGAATTCAACTCAAAAATTACACAATTGGATCTTGATATTAATATCATAATTTGACTTGTTGTGGAACTACTTATCTATTGATGAACTAAAAGAGCTCTATAATGAATTGTTCATAAGGCACAACCTTGGAGAAACTTCATGGTTAAGAGTGTTTGAGTTGGAGTAGTACTAGAATGGGTGACCTTCGAGGAAGGCCCAATGCTTTACCATGTGAGCATCACCTAGATACAATGAGTACTAAGTACACTATTCATTCTCATGAAAAAATAGTATACACCACAATAATAAAACATACACTATTTCATTTGTAATTTGAGCTTCAACCATAACATGCAAGAAAAGTATGCACCACAATAATAAACACACGAACACCAAGATTACAATAAGAACGGAGGCATGAACCGATGTAGAAGGAGCATCTGTCATATGCTGATGTAGCAGTCCTTTTGTAGCACACTTATCCCTTCAAATTGATTTCTCAAATGATCCATCCTTCAGTTCTAATAAGGAAAGATACTTCAGTTCTGAGTTAAGAGCCTAATCAGAACAGATATGCGCCTGCGACAAGACAGTAGCTATTGAACAGAGTATGAAAAGATTTTTGCATAACCTTTTGAGAACACCTAATATAGATGTCCACTTTTGGACTGCAATGATAGCATAATATGCACAAAATGGGCATATGATGTCCATGTTCAAAAAGTTTTCAATAGACGAGCAAACTGGACAGATTTAGAATCGAATCAAAATGTTATGTTGTGAATCTCGCAGCTTTAAGAAGTGCCATTTGCAGTTTCTTACATGTTAGTCCCACATCGTTTCGTTGAGTAAAGCAAGGTGAATGGAGATCATATATATATTCACCATGTCTTCTTTAGTTTTCACGGAGCCGCGTGTTCAACACAGAGCGAACTATTCTTTCGCCTTTTACTAAAGAATACCGTGTGTTGGCCACTTAAAGCGGCATACGCCTATTTTTGGAGGCTTCCCTCTTTGAAGAGGAGGCCCACAAAACAATAAGCCAAACAAGAATGATTTTTTGGAATTTTGCAAGGAAAACATAATAAGTATTATACCAATTGATTTAATTGATCTCATTAACTATACAATTACATAAAAAAATCATTTTATTTCTAATAGACTTTTCCAAACATCTTAAGCGTACCCATTGCACACTAAAGTGCAATTGTTAGTCAGTAAATAGAATTAACCATCGTAGGCTCTGCTTTTGTAGCCTTCGATTGCACCTCTCTTTGTCGTCAGATGAGTATACTCTGTCTCCTTCACTAGGCTAGTGTAAACAGTAAGTGCGGTAACTGTAAGATTAACTAAGCTTTTCATTTGTCTTATTTTGATTGGGCTTTATATGTACTAATTTTTAATTTGTTCTAATTTTGGATTTTAGTTAGCAAATTTTTCGATCATCTCAGAGGGACCAATTTAAAAGTTTTGCAGATTTTAGGACCTTTTGTGTGACGAGAGAAAATCTTTAAAATAAGAAAAAACAAGAGTGTATACTGTAAAATTTTTGGCTTCGAGCTGCACCGTAAAAATTAAGCAAAGAATATAGCATTTGAATGTCGTGGAATGCAGTAGCAGACAGTATGAAGCAACAATAGAACATGACTTTGGGGAAAGCAAAAGTGAAGTTGGTGATAGAAAAGCCTAAATATACCAAAAATGAAAGACAAAAAAGGAACCCTTGTGACTACTTTTTTAAAGAAATCTTAAAACAAGTTGTCATTTTGGAGATGAAGTTGGTGATAGAAAAGCCTAAATATACCAAAAATAAAGGATTAAAAAGAAACCCTTGTGACTACTTTTACAACAAGTTGCCATTTTTGCCAGAGCAAAGTTGTTGTACACACGAAGGAAAATGATAACATTGTTCCGTCATAAAACCGTATCAAGGGAGGCCAGCCCTGTGTGTGCTCCCATATCCAAAAGCTCTGATGGAATTCCTAGCATGATAAATACTCCTTTGTCTTGTACCCCTGCCTCTGCTTATTTTAATACACCACCTTGTGCTGTAGAAAAACTAAACTAGGAGTGGGACGCAGCATATAGCTTTGGCTCCACAAAAGGCCCCTTGAGAGTATTCCATAGGAGCCAACGCAATGTAAAGGAGTTCCAACAAAACCTTGACGGGTATATATAAATTCTGTATGAAAAGCTTGAGTAGGGAAGATCAGGACTTAAGTTGCTTTGAGATTACTTACCCTCAAACACTCAAAACTTGCACTAATGACTAAGGCTACCAGATTGCGCTGGAATGATCCTTTTTGTGATCCAAAATCAACAATGTTTTGCAGTATTTCAAGTCTAAAGTAAGAGACGGTGCCTCGAAGAAAAAGAAGAGAAACTATGAAAATATTTGAAGGGAGAAATATAGATATTATACCTTCTTGATGTTTGATTAGTTAGGTATGCTAGTTGACTGGTTTGTGGGTTTTTCTCCATCTTGCATGAAAGGATTTAATACTCTCTATGCCATACATGTTCTCTTCTCGGCCTAAATTCATCCCTTGGATTTGCTGAAATGTACTTGAGAAGTTGAAAGTAGAATCCACCTCACCCTGTTTTGTCCCAACTCGTACATTAGGTATGTTTTAATCAAGTGGGCTACCATATTTTGGCCCCAGAATCTCTCGTTTCCTTGGATTTTTCAGCCTCAACAGCTCATAACTGATGTAGATGTTGGAGAAATCTCTCCTCCATGCTTTCTAGAGTGTGGTGAAACGCCATTCCAAGAGATGGTAAAGCTTAAAATTATTGTTGGCGTCGCAAAATCAAACCAAATCCTATCCCCAAGCTGTGATAAAGTTTAGGAATGTGGTAAAGAATCTACCCCATGGTGCTAAAAGCCAACAGTAAGAAGATAGAGGTGAAAACAAATACTGGGCTTCTCTGACAAGATAATGTGCTTGGCTTAGTAGTTGTGTGGCAAGCTCAGCGTGGTTGTACGAAATAAGAGTTGGGAAAGCAGTGTACAGAGAAAAGTCGCCGCCTTCCATAGAAAAGGTAACCTGTGACCGGTCTTTTTCAGAGGCCTGGCCGATGAGATTCCTCACTCCCTCTGCTTTCATGGAATGGCCCACCAAAATCTTTTATCGAATGGACCAGATTTCCGTCAGTGCAGAGTTCGATCCCCATGACAGATCCATTTCACACAGCTCGGAAGACAGTCAAGTCTTTGGCCCAATCGCATGGAGAAAAACATGGGCGGCCACGATGAATTCTATGGTCGTCATGCCTTTTATGCAACTGCCGACCGTTGATGCCAAAATTCAGCTCCTCCTTCTCATATAGGGAACGGCTTCGACGTAAAAATTGTTTGATTGCCAAGGTTTGATTTTGATAGGTTAGTCTAATTATACAATAGGAAGGATGATTCTTTTATCCATTTTTGGGATAAGATTGAAGTTAAGTTTAATTCTAATAGTTGTGTCGAATCCTTTCTTCTTATCTTTTTAAGGTAAGATTTTAAGATAATCTCATTTTGTTATGATGTGTTTATGATGATCATCTTTTTTTAGGTTTAATTCAATTTTGTAGGGTAAGATTGAGATAATATGATATGTTCATATTACTTGTGGAGAAGTAAGATTTTGATATTAATGTCTTTTATTTAGGATGCGTAGATGTTCATGTTCCTTATGGAGAAGTAAGATCTTGATACCAATGCCTTTTATTTAGAATGAGTAGATGTCCACATTACTTGTGGAGGTACTATCGTAATTCTAACACTTTTTCAAGTAAGATTCTCATATCAATACCTTCAATTTAGGTGTAGATGCCCACATTACTTGTGGAGAGCTACAATTTTGATACCAACACTTTTTCAAGTAAGATATTGATACTAATGCCTTCTATCTAGGATGTGTAGATGCCCACATTATTTGTGGAAAAGTACTATTTTGATACCAACACTTTTTATTTTCTACCTGACAAGATAAACATCACACTTGAGGACATGTGGAAGATCTCTCGAGGCTATGGCTATATTATTTACTACACATTACTTACCACCTAATAATAGTTTTGGGTTGCATATTAGTATTCTACTTGCCAACCAACACAAGGTCAAGGGAGAGCACCCTTATCAAATAGTATAATCAACATAACATCTAAGGGATGTATACATTTTTATATTGATACTCACTATTGTATGCACCCTAAAATGGTCGCCTAGACTTTGGGCCCGATTCTTCAATTTATCAAATGATGGAACCAATTTATCAAATTCCTGAGTAAATATTTTGCAATATTTTCAATTTTAATCAATTTCCTTGATCAAATTGTAATTAATTCAATTATTTTAATATTTCTTAAGGTTTGATCATTTTATCCTAAGCCACATTTAATTAAAAGAACAAATCTCTTTTAAATAAATAAAAAATCTTTTAATTAAATAATAGAGTCCACTTTGCTAAAAATAATAAATAAATAATAAAAGAAAAAGAAAAAGAAAAAGATTTTTTGTCTACACATTGAATACACACTTTCCAAGATGAGTGGAATCTCTTTTTGCCTCTTAATCTTTTTCATGCATCTTTTTGCCTCTTAACCATGTCCATTGATTTTGCCTTTTGAAAATCTTGAGCACATGGATCAACCAAGATTTAATCTCCACCACTGCTCTTTTTTTTTTGCCTCTTAATCTTGACCGTCCATTCACTTCTAAATCCTTTATAAGGAGCCCTCTTCTTCTCATTTTTAAGCATGGAGATTTTAGATATCTAGATTTTAAGTATTGTTATGCTGTAGGTTTGGAGAGCGATTTTGGAGAAGATTTTGAGCACTTGAGCTTGAACATTGCAACTTCTCTTTTCTTGTCTTCTTCTATCATACTCTATGGCAATTCATTTAGATTAATATTGCACTTGCATATTAGATTAGATTCATATTTCCTTTCATTGAATAATCTTGCATAAGCATTTCCTTTCATAGATTAGTTTTCTTTTATGCATTGTTATCATTTAGAATAGCTTTCATTTTCATTTGCATGTATACTTGATGATCATGGAGACTAGCATTCTTACTTTTCCTCTTTGAATCATAAACTAGGTCTAAACTGAGGGCCTCCATTACAAACCCTTGCACTCCATGCATAGAGAGCTATGAGTCACCATTTGAGACCTCATTCTTGAGCAATCTTAGATTTAATGACTCATAGAAGTGTGTCAACATATTAGCACACATTTTTGGCGCCCACCGTGGGGCAGAATATTCAATTTCTGGCTTCATTTCATTTTATTTTTATTTTCTGATGATTTTTCATGCGTTGTCCATACTTCCGTACATCTCTGGTATGGATTCTCGCATGAGGTTTTTCGCTGTATCGTGTGAAGTTGTGTTGGCATTAGCATTTTTGTGTGCGACAAAGACATTTTCTCACGCGGGTCTGTGTACTTTCTCACACGGCCCTATGTACTTTCTCACGCGGACTCTGTGTATTTTCTTGCGCGGGTTTGGTACTTTCTCACGCGGCACTGTGTACTGTCTCGCACGAATTTTTGACAGCAAAGACCTAAAATTTGCAGATTTACTTTCCACTTGCTATTTTTTTGACATTTAATGGTTGTTGTGTTTATTTCCTTAATTCTATTTTCTAAGGCAGCATAGCAGCAAGGCGCATTGCTTTGGACTTGAGGTATTTTGTTGAATCTTTATAACATTTTAATTTTGGGAATAAAATGAATCTCTCATGTGTCTAGCTTGAGTGTTTATTATTTTCATAGATCACACTTCAATTTTGGGCTCTAAAAAGAACATAGATTCACTTTCTTGCATATATGTTTCACATAGTAAATAGGCCCTATGAAAAATATTTGTGGCGTTCTTGAGAGAGTGGGCTTCTTGCGAAGCTCTTCTTGATGATAGAACCCCTTCTAGGTAGGGAGGATATTGTTACTATCTCACAGTCTTACTTGGTTTAGTCTTCAACATTGATCGGCACGTTCTCTCTTGGTCCCACTTAGAGAGCTTGGTAGACATTATTGTTGACATCATGAACCTTGGTGAGGTGGTTTCAATATTAGCATGTCAATAAATTTTCTTGCTATGTTTGGGTGAAGTGAAGAGGCTAGAGGATTATGCTCTACTCCCTTTTTGGGTAGTATCAGAAACTCAGATCCTTGAATCTAAACCATGTCCCCATGTGGTCCTTTTGTGAGTCACCTTGTTAAAGAGGGTTAACCGTAGTGGACACTTCCTTTATTGGGTAAACCACATGGATGAAACCTCAAGAAATAATAGTCATTTTCATCGTGGTAGCAACAACCGCTATATAAATATCCTTGTGGAAGAAATCTCTACGAGTGTAGTTTTTTGTTGGGCTGTTAGATCTCCTCAGCGTCTTTGATTGATTAAATTCTCATAATGTGTCAAAACTACGGTGTGCTTGGATTGGAGTTCGCCCTCTTGAAATTGCAAAAGTTATAGAGTTGACCATTACTACGAACTATAGTGCAACCAAATCTTTCTTTCTAAGACTATGTGCGTGGTTGAAAAATATTTTGAGAACATACACAAATAGCATCTTTAGGGAGTAGAGTACTACGTCACTATGTTTGTTCATGCACAAGGTTGCTTTGTCCCTTGCTCATTGTTTGAAGACAATTGTTTGCTTGAACTCCCTAATTGTTGTCTTGCATGCCTGATTAGTGATAAAAATCTATTAATGCATCTAGTTGGTCACATTAAACAAACAAATATGAGTTCTCGAGTGATAAAAACTTCAAAGATCTCCCCAAAAGTGCTATGACATGTTGCTCAGCATCCAAATGAACTTAAATGGTATCAACTTGCACAAAATGACTCTTGGTCTTGTTTCTTCCACATCTCTCATGTCTTCTTAGTCTCCCATTTCCATCCTTTCTCTTCTTCCTTCACGCTTCTTCCTCTTCTTCCTAAACTCTTCACGTCTTCTTGATTCTTTTCCTCTTATTATCTAGTCTACCTTCTTCTATTCATCTCTTTTGTCACTTCCATGCTTGATTCCTCCTCTTCCAGAACCATGAATTTCAACTATCTTGTTATGTAACCTCTCTTGAAAATAGATGATCTTGAACTCATTGCTCAATTCGAAGAGTATTTTTCCTCCGAAAATCGCATGGGTAATAAATTTATGACAAAAATAAAAGAAAATTTGATTAAATTAGACACCTTAATTTGCTAGGATCATACGCATGATCCTATCATGACCTCCTTCTTCCAACCATTTTTCATCTTCTAAGTCTTCTCATCCTTCCTCATCTTCCAAGTCTTACCATGACTCTTCTAGACATTATGCGCATTCCTCATTATCCAAGTCTTCTTCCTCCACTTTCCTCTTCTTCACGGTCTCGTTCCTCTTCTACTTCTCCCAAGAGTCTTACTTCTCTTCTCAAGACATACCATAATGAGCAACGTGACAATCCTTATGATACCTCTTCCACAAAGAGTGACACACCCATCTTTGATGACTATGATGATGGACAATGTAGTGATACCTATGACACCTATATTCCTAAGAGTCCTAGTCATGTGCTCATGCTTACTGGAAATGGGTCATCACATTGGATAGATCGTGATAGTGATCCATATGATTCTGATTTTGAAAGAGACTTTGATGATTTTTGTGAACAATACCTAGATGATACATCTACTTCTATTGAGGAAGAGAAAACTTTTCACTCTAATTATAAACGTAAATACTATAAGAATCTCTCCTCTAAGAACTCTCATGCTAAAAATAAAGATTACACTCTCGAGCAAGATTATGTTAATGATGGACTTTTGTCTTGTGATGGTTCCCTTCCATCCCCTACTTTCTCCAATACCCATATATTTTCTAAAGCTTCCAAGTCTTTCAAATCTTTCACAAATCTTTCATCCAACAAAGGTCCTAATATTTTTCATGTGGTTCCCTATAGTTTTCATCAAGGGATACCTCTTAAAGAAACTCAAGCTAACTTTCACTTGGCTACAAATACTTTCAATAATGCTAAACCTAAAGATCCTAAGCCTTTATACGCTATAATGCCTACTTTAGCTAGTCCTTCACCATCTCTTCCAAAGTCTTCCATACAATTCCAACATGCTTCCTTGTCCTTAGAAGTGGCTCCATGTCAAGAGGACTCTAAAAATGATAAAGAAAAGAACATAAAGAAATATCAAGATCAAGAACCCTCCATGTCATCCAATCCTTTTCATGATGTCTCTTATCCATTTCATGGTTCTTTTGATCCTACATGCCCTTTCTCATTCATTCCACCATGTCTTAAGTCTTCTCCTAAGTAAGATCAAGCTACTACTTACACTGTTGAGCTTATTGATAATCAAAATAACCTTACTAAACTTGCGCTTTCCAAAGATGATACTTCCATTAAGGTTATTAAAAATAGTGTTGTTACTTCCAATGTTAAGCCTATTGAAAATCAAGAGACAAATTATATGCTTATGCTATCCAAATCTCCTTGTCAAGATCAAAGTCTTACATCTTCTTATTCTACCACTCCATGTTCGCTTCCACTTTCTACTCTTCCTAAGTTTTTTCAAGCTCCGAACAATCCTATCAAAGAAGTTGCTCCCATTCAAGATGTTCATGATCCTATTGCAAATCCTAATGCTCACTCTAAAGATGCTGATGTCCTTGGTTGTCATATAGATGTTGATGAACTTATTGTTTATCCTTTTGTATCTTCCACGTCCATCCTTGGACCTCCTCCATCACTACTAAGGGCTTCACGTCTTCCTTCCATCTTGGGCCCTTATGTCCCTTCACTTTCCCCTCCTAACTCTCCGAATTTGTCATCCATCTTGGGTCCTTACATCCCTCCATCTCCTATCTTTCCTCAAGATCAACATAGATGCATACCCTTGAATCTTTTTCATCCACCCACCCATCTAAACCAATCATATCCTCCTTCTTCCACAAGTCCCAAGTCTTTTGGAAGTAACTTGAATGTTCAATACAAGAAAAAGAAGCAACACAAGAATCCATAAAAAAAGATCACCATGTCTCCTCTAATTGACATGGAGGCATAAAGTCAAAAGAGATATCTAAGAAGAAAACTACAAGACAAGTATGGGTTCCAAAATCCACCATTGAAGATATTCTCTCTAAATCATCAAAAAAAATGAAAAGCCTATGGCTATATGGATTCAAAAGTCTCTCTTGAAAGAGTCTGATGTTGAGAAACAAGTGAAGTTGACATTCAAGCTTCCAAAGGCTTCCATTTCATCTTCTTCTAAAAACATTCATCCATTCCATGCGCCTAAACCGCAACCTCTGCTATCCATTCACCATATTCCTTCACGTATTTCTTCATTCACATTTCCTTCATCCTCTCACCACCCTTCAAGGTGTGTGTTGATGTTGATTTTTCCTTCCTTTCCATCTACCCTTTCACAATTCTTCCATTCATTATCCTTCTACCTTCTATCATTTTTCCTCATTTGCCTATTCCTCCTATCTTCCAACCTCACTCGCTTTACATAAAACCTTATCCTCCATTTTTCTCTTCCATCTTCCTTTCCTTATCAGCATCTTTGAGCATATCATTTTGAATCCTTAGCATATCATGGTTTATCCTTTCAAGGAGCATTATCTGAAAAGCTTACCTTCTTCCAAAAAAAAGAAAAAAGAAATTCAAAAGAAAAATTAAAAAAGAAAATTTAAAAAAAAATGAAAAAATTAAAAATGCGCCTTGGTGGAAACCTGGAAACAGGCACCTTGGTAGCAAAAGTAAAGAGAAATAAATTCGTCCTATGGTGAAAACCACTCCCTTGTGGCACCTTGCATAGTTATCGTGATGAAAACCTGGCAATCAGGCATCATGCGTAATTCTTCTACAGATTTCATCCATTTTGTCTTCTCTCTTTGATCTTGACAATGTTGACCTATACATGAACATTTGGCTATCTTGTGAGCTATCTTACGATGATCTTGCTTTTATTTTATTCATGTTTAGCCTTCATATTTATTTTCCTCTATTCATTCTAGTCTTTCTCTATCATTTTCTCCTTTAGTCTTGATCTAATAAAAAAAAGTAAAACACAATGCTATGAAGCCTCTTGACATATCTACTCCTTTTGACTACATCCTTTCCTTCTTTTGCATTATGCTTTTGTGACTTATCTTATGCTGGTCTTTCATTGCTTGTCCAAATGTGCTTTGCATGACAATTTTTCCCTAGCTTGGGTACTCTTGAGGAGTTTTCCCTTGAGGATTTCTTCCCTTCATTCTCCTTCATTCTCTTGTCTTCCATCTCTTCCACCAGCTTGCTAATCCCTAATGTTCTCCACCTTGCTAGACATTGGGACTACATGATGTGATCTTACTTGGGAGTTTGATGCCCATTCTATCTGGGGCATCCTTTGTACATACTTATTGATGAAAAAATTCTTAAAAAAATGATATATTGTCAAAAATTTTAAAAATCAAAAAATTTTCTGAAAAAATGATCATCTTAGCGAAAACTTAGCAATATGTGCTTTGATGTATCTCAAAAAAATTATATATTTCAAAAATAGTTAACAACCACAGTGTAGGGGCCATAAATTATGGAACCCAAAATAGTGCACACTTGTATTAAATTCAAAATTTCATAAATTTGAAAAAAAAAGAAAAAGTGCCTTGGTGAAAACTTGGAAACAGGCACCTTGGTAGCAAAAAGACAAAAAAATTATAAAAAGTCCTTAAAAAAAAAGAAAAAAGAAATAAAAATTTTGCAATAAAATCCAAGTGGTGAAAACTTGGAAACAGACGCTACTTGAGGCCTTTGCACCCTTGTTTCTTAGCACGCGTCCTCAACACTTAGCCTTTCTCCATCATGCCTTGTCTTTGTTGCCTTGGTTTGGAATTGGTCTTTGTCTTTGTCTAAGGGGCATAATTATGTTAGCTTTGGTCTCTTGGATGCGTTAGTCTTTAGGACACCTCGCAAATGGTATTTTTAAAACACCACTCCAACTATGTTTTTCAACACAACCCCTAGCATTGAGTGTTTCTCAACACTTCTCAATTTGGTCTTACCCAGTTTTGTCATGTGATCTTACCTTCTTGCAAACATTTTATCCTTATCCTCAGAACTTAGTATTAGTTAACACACTTAAATTTTTAAACACAACACTTAATGCTTGAGCTATGTCATGATCTTTTCTTTGTGTGCTAAGTGTTATTGATTTTCATTGAGTGTTCTTGTCTAATAAGTCTCTTCAGGATGCATAGCTAGAGAACTTGAGGCATGGGGCATGTTTTTATTTGTTTTCTTCTTGTGGGTGTGGTTTTGAAACTCTAGAGTGTCTCTTGTTGTTCCCTTGAAACACTTAGGAGATTGGAGGCATCATCCTTGGCTATTTTTGCACAACCATTCTTATGGTCATCCCGACATCTATGCCAAGATGCAAGAGTGGTTTTGCTCCATTAAATTGGGTAAGCTAACATCGAAGTCATCTTGACCTGTATGTCTTTGATGCTTATGTTAGCATCTTTTCACATTCCAATCTGATATAAATCACATTCATATTTTCATAGTTGCACTTGTGACTAGTGATGATTGTGTGATTTTTCGATGTCCGTTACTAATGGCCCAATGATGAAAATAAGTTCCTTAACATTCTCTAATGAATGATGAACACAAAATCCTATGTTACAGTTTCTCTATTGCAAGTACACCTTTGCATTTTCATGTAGCTTGCATTGTTAGACTTCATGTTAATTTGCATTTTTAGGCTGCATTAGGAGTTTGAGAGGGTTTTCCTTCATCTTTCTTTTGGACTTTTAATCAACTATGGTCATGTTTTGATCTTCATTTCCTTATCTTCTTTCGTGATCTCAATCAAAATTTTCTATCTTAAACAGTTGATTGATTTTGAGGCATCCTCTTTCTTGAGGCAAATTCTCTTGCTTCTCTCCATTTCTTTCCACCTCTTCCAAACTTCTATCTTCCATTCACTTTCACCCCACTTATTTTCTTCTAATTCAACCTTGGGGCATAATATTTCATACTTGATGATCTACCTTGATTCTGTGATCCTTATATCTTTCATCTTACATCAAGAACCTTATTTTTAGTTCAATTTGATCAAATTTATCAATTTATTATTTCTCCTCTATCTCATTTCGATTTTGATCATGAGGGGGCAGTACCTATCAAACTTCAATCCTTAATTCAACTTTATCAATCCTATCAATTGCTTCGCTTGGGGCAACCTTGCTTGACACTTGACAATTACCTATTTATAGGGGTGTTGGCCTTGTCTTTTTCAATCAACTTATCTTTGTCCTGATGTGTTCCCGTCCATCGATCACATGTCTAGGTTGTTTTGTGATCCCAAATCGATCTCACATTTCAACTTCATTTTTTGACTAAATGTGTTCCCATAAAGATCACGCATTAATCAAAGAGGGGCAAATGTATGCACCCTAAAATGGTCGCCTAGACTTTGGGCCCCATTCTTCAATTTATCAAATGATGGAACCAATTTATCAATTTCTTGAATCAATGCTTTGCAATATTTTCAATTTTAATCAATTTCCTTAATCAAATCGTAATTAATTCAATTATTTTAATATTTCCTAAGGTTTGATCATTTTATCCTAAGCCACATTTAATTAAAAGAACAAATCTCTTTTAAATAAATAAAAAATCTTTTAATTAAATAATGGAGTCCACTTTGCTAAAAATAATAAATAAATAATAAAATAAAAAGAAAAAAAACAACTTTTTGTCTACACATTGAATGCACACTTTTCAAGATTAGTGGAATCTCATTTTGCCTCTTAATCTCTTCCACACATCCTTTTGCCTCTTAACCATGCCCATTGATTTTGCCTTTTGAGAATCTTAAGCACATGGATCAACCAAGATTTAATCTCCACCATTGCTCATTTCATTTTGCCTCTTAATCTTAACTGTCCATTCATTTCCAAATCTTTTATAAGGAGCCCTCTCCTTCTCATTTTTAGGCAAGGAGATTTTAGATATCTAGATTTTAAGTATTGTTATGCTGTAGGTTTGGAAAGTGATTTTGGAGAAGATTTTGAGCACTTGAGCCTGAACATTGCAACTTTTCTTTTTTTTTCCTTTTCTATCATGCTCCATGACAATCCATTTAGATTAATATTGCACTTGAATATTAGATTAGATTCATATTTCCTTTCATTGAATAATCTTGCATAAATATTTCCTTTCATAGATTAGTTTTCTTTTATGCATTGTTATCATTTAGAATAGCTTTCATTTTCATTTGCACACATACTTGATGATCATGGAGACTTGCATTCTTTCTTTTCCTTTTTGAATCTCTCATTTTATGGTGTACTTGTATGGGCATAAACTAGGTCTAAACTAAGGGCCTCCATTACAAACCCTTGCACTTCATGAATAAAGAGCTACGAGTCACCATTTGAGACCTCATTCTTCAACAATCTTGGATTTAATGACTCATAGAAGTGTGTCAACATATTAGCACACAACTATTTGATTCTTCCAAACTGTAAAGGTCCTCAATTTCACACAATTGGATTTACTTGGTTAAGGAAAGAAATAAAAAAGCGTAGTTTTCTCATGGTGTAGATTCATTTTGATGATCTATATATGCATATAGATACACAAAAATGACTATTTGGGCTTAGAACACACATTTAGTGCTGCAACAAAAATCACATTAGGATCTAATATGCTAGGTGTGTATGTACATATGATGCTTCATAGAATAAAATCATACAAGGGAGAAAATAAAAAATGAGTAAGTAGACTTAGAAGAGGAGATTGGTTGGTTAGAGATGCACTTTTTTAGACTAACATATATTACACAACATTAATATAAAGATATTAAATGATAGTTAGAGAATCACCATTAGTTGAGGAGGATTGACTTATCGAGATGGTGTTATAGAAGGATGACCACATACTTCAAGTGTTTTTTTTTTATCGGTAAAAGGCTGAAGGAAATAATTTTATTAATCATAAGCTAATAATACAAGAGTAAAAACCCGCTCAGTGCAGGCGCTAGTAGGAAAGAGTGGGTTCAATAAAACCTCCAGTCGTGCCTGGGACCGTAGTCCAGATTCAGATACATAAAATTTAGGAGAACATACCCTCCAAGATCGAAATCATAATATTTGTATTTTATAGATTTCATATGAAACTATTCTATATCTTTTTGATTCTGCTATGTTACTCAGGTACCCCAAAAATCCTTCCTTCTATGAATAACGCTTATAGTTTATGTTTAATCCTCTCTTCTGAAGTCCATCTCATGAGAAACAATATATCTAGCTCAAGGGTTATCTTCACGTATATTATCCCATCCAAGCTTTAGCTCCTCAAGATGACTCTTGATCCTTCATTACCTGAAATGTCTAAAATTCTAGCTAAGATCCTTGTTAGTACTTTCATAATATACTTTGTTATTGATCCAAGATTTACAAACTACTGATAAGAGAGTCCTTGTCAAGTGGAGCCTAATAATAGAATTACTTGTTTAAAAGAAGATACCTGCACTTGTTCTCCCTGGTTTATGCATACTGTGAGTCTAGCTGCACTTTGTTCCTGGACTAAATCTAAAGAAACTAACATCATACTCTTATAAAAGAACACTACTTTGGAAACCCTTTTTTAAAACTGTGGTAAACCATTTCCTATTATTTATAAGAAATGTGAAATTAATCCTTCTTATAAACAAAGAAATATCCATTTTGACTAAATTAGCTGAGTCTGTCAGCTTGGTTGGATGAGATAGGAAGAAACCAAAAGTCAGTAAAAGTTAGCATATAGAGCAATATCCATTTTGTTGTAATCATGTTCTTATTACGTTGATCACAAAGAAACATCCATACACATATCCATAATCTCTTTAAGATATAGTACCATATAGAATTATGCTAATGATCTAAAAAATTAAAAAGTCAGCCACTACAAAGGGCAAGGGAAACTGCCACAAAATCCCATAACAAAGAGCAACAAAACACAAAAACCACTGAAGCATAAGAGTACCAGAGTAGTCTCTTTCTTGAAGCATATATATATATATATATATATTGACTCCAAGATAATAGATTACCTCGGTATTCAAATATGAAACTAAGCTATATCCAGAACCTGAAGCATATGGCTAGGGAGAAGAGCATGAAATAAAAGGAGACCACTAGACCTAAATTTAGATAAAAAGAACCATAATGAAATCCATTTTTCAAGGAGGTACAATTTATCATTAATGTCCTACAAAGGAATATCTCTGAGAACTAAGGTAAGTAACACTTGTATCAATCTCCATTTACTTAACTAATCTATCTCTATCTCATGAATCAAGAGTGACAGATGTATTTAAGGCCCTACTGGCACATATTCATGGAGACAAATTAAGCATTCTAAATGAAAATATATATGACTACTCATTGGTTACAATTATACTAAAGCCTAGCTATTAATGTTAAGCTCTATTGTAACATTTGTCATTTACCTGAATTAAGCTATTAATCAGTATAAAAAGTGAAAATCCTCAATAGATTGTAATTGATATTAAAACTATAATGATAATATTAGAAACAACCCTTAGTTCTTATCTAAATCATGCTTGGATACATCTGTTAATATTCTAGTTGATAGTAATATTTGATACTATCAACGTAAACTGTTTTAGTAATACCAAATGTTCTAATCTACTTTGCAATTTAGCTTTAACAATTCCTCAATTTATCATTATTTACAAGGTAGGAGCCAATTTATACCTCAATCTCTATGTGTTGAAATTCAAACATAACTAGTATCATTATTACTGTTGAGATAAGAAACTAAAGTCCATTAAAAATTTGTACATAACTAGCTGGAATGAAGTAGTAGATACTCATCCCTAGGAAAATAGGATCGATTTATCAAAGGCTTAAAGGATGAATGCATGAAATTGAAGTTGTGTGTGTGTGTGTGTGTGTGTGTGTGTGAAAGTATATTTGATATCTCACTCCTCTGATGGATGCTACTTAAATCAAAGAACGTTGATCTAAAGAAGAGTTTGAAACTGAAAACAATTACAAGAATTACAGGAATCAAGATCAGTGTATTGAGCATCCAGATCGGTATATTGAAAATCAGACCATAAATTGTTTCATTATTACTGTTCACTAAAATGACATTCTGGAATAAAGTATCAGATACTTGTCCATATGAAAAATAGAATCGGTTAATCAGAAGCTTAAAGGATGAATTCATGACACTATAGTTGAAATCGATAAAAAGATATTAACATAGTAAAACTTTGGCTAATGTCTTAGCTGATTAACTTATACTGGCTCTCCAAACTAGTTTGTCATATAGTAGGGAAAAAACTGAAAGGAATCTAATAAAATTACATTATATTGAGATCTGTCCTTAAGTAACATGAGCTACCAATTTCATAAGCAATGCACACCACCCATTTGCTAGCAAAAATTGATTACTTTTAAAATAAAGTTATAGATTATAAAATTGGGGGAAAGCCTTAAACTATCTTAAGAATTTGTTCTAATGAAGGGAAATGTTAAGACAATCCTCAGACATGAAAGAGCCAAGCTTATTCTAAGATAAAAAATTAAAACTTACATTAAAGCTCAAAGGAAAATATGAGGTAAATACGATGGCTAAGCTTATATCTATAAAAAGATCTCCCCGTCAAGCTAAAAGGGAACAAAGTACCTGAAAGAGATTAAAAAATAGGACGAGACAACAATCAGCATGGTAATTTCTAATCTGAAGTCAATGTATATCAACTATATATCGACTTCAAGATTAGAGATTGCCAAGGCAAACTTTCCTGAAGCAAACTTGTAGCTTGCAGAACTGAGAGGAGAATCAAGATTATAAACAAGAGCTACTGAAAAGATTCCTAAAAAACCTTGCCATTTGTCCTATTATTAAAAGGAACATAATAACCAAATATCCATATTTGTAACTTAGAACATGTGCTTAGCAGAGCCTTCCAGTTACACAGGGTGCCTATTTTAGCTAAACATACATAAAGATCTTGTTTACGAAGAAGAAGGATTAATTATAACTACATTAAGAACCATGTGTCACATACCAACTAATATACCATAGAAGCTACTACAAAGTTTAATATTCAGAGTAGAGAATACAATAATGCTTGATTCTGCAAGAATAAGATGAATAAACAAACTTATCAATATCATGATATGGGGATTGCATAACTGGAGTTCTATCCTAGAGGAGGATACAGGAACATGACGAATCCTTATGACAATCTTCTAAACTTCAGAGAAAAAGGTGATGATTCTATTACACCTGATGCCTAGGTTTATGACCTCTTTTCTTTCTTTTCATGTCATGTTTAGCCATTAGAGGTGTTATGTCAGAGGATTCATCAACTTTTGTGTCACTAAAACCTTCTCTATCTAAATTTCCCACGTCATCCTCATGCTAATAAATATAAAACCAGTCCTCTACCTCAGGGGATCTAACATGGAAAAAGTAAAACAAAAAATCTAAGTTTCTTCTAATAATAAGGCCTCTAGAGATAAGAGTGGCTAGATCTTCAGTTTCCAAGATAGGATGAGAGGGAGCTGGTTTGCCACCAATAATTGGGGAATTGAAAAATCTAGGTTTAGTGATGGTGAGATCTCCTCTAATATTATTGATAATTGCATCCAAGCCTCCTAGGAATTTCTTTTTGAACAATCGAGAACATAATTTCCCAATATCGACTTTGGTCAGGTCTACTTGGGATGTCAAGGCTATGAACATTGATGGTATGTTAGAATTTACACGGTAATGGTCATCATTCAATAAAAACTCCATCCCAAGTATCCTGTAGACTACCCTGATGATTATAGCATGAGTGATTAATAGGATAGATTTGAGTCTCTTAATACCTATGGGTCCATCAAAGGTTGTTTGAGGATTCAGGCCCCTCAATTTTATAGGGGTAGTCATTGATGCTTGAAAGAGGCTATAGAATCAGGGTTGTAAATAAAGAGGAGGGAAGCTATTATAGTAAAGAGTGAGTCTAATCATATTCTACCTGATCATATGCCAATGTTGAGTTTTAGGACAAATGTAAGCATCTGAATTTAAATTAATTATTACTATCAAACTATTAAAAGTGAATATGGCTCATGGCATTCCAAGAAAGTCTTGGTATACTTCTAAATTTAAGTCACAGTTTATATAAATGAGAGAGAGCATATTATAAAATGTACATGTAGTTTTAACTGTATGAAAAGTATGACGAGTGTCCTGGACTACATAAAACCCAAAAAAACTTAATACAAAATAGTTAGACTGTCCTTGTTAATAAAGTTTGTCCATTCCTATCTATAGTATCTAGGTAATGTCATTCTTAACCATATCTTAGTTGCTTCTTACTTCATCTCCTTGAACACTATTAGTGTGTCCTCATTTGTGTCACGGATTTTTCAGCCACAGGAGTTATGATTAACCGTCAGCACTATGAAGCATATCCTATGTGCTTCATCTTCGTGGTAATCCTCCAGAATATCGTATCCTTCTTCTCTCCTATAATCTTTCAACCATTTTGTAGATATAGGTTTCCCTAGCATAGATTTCATTAGAAAATCCATATTCCTTTTCATAGCAAGCCAGAACATCTCAAACATAACTACTTCTCTGTGGACTAAAATTGGTCATTTCTGAGAAATTGGGATTATGGGGATTTGGTCTTCTTCAATTCTCATATAAATTTCTAGGAATGGGATGCGATTCTCCGAGTCTATACAGTGTTAAGCAGCCTCTAGGCCTTCCAGTATATCTTTGTTGAAGATCTTTTTGGTAGCATTGAGAATTTCCTTTTTTGGATATCTAGCCTCTATTGTTAGTGATATTAATAAATGGTAAAACATCTCTTGATATCCTTATAATTTTGTTTACAATATAAATGGTAAGACATCTCTTGATAAATGTTCTAATATATGTATTGGTGTGATATGTAGATGCTAAAGATGACTAGATTGGTTTTATTTCCTTGAGAATAGATCACTTGATACATGGTGTTTCTATAATTTTAATAGAGTGGGTCATCATTGAGATCATGAACATATCAATTTTTTTGCTTCATTGTTTGATCTTCTGATTTCAAATATCTAGTTGGAGTGTTAGGTTTTAACACAACTTGAAAACCTTTTGTGGTTAATATGAGGGAACAAAACATTATTTTATATAGGTTGGCTATCCAAACCCTTGGTATTGCTAAGGGATATTCAACATATACGTAATGGAGAGATTTAAGAGCAAGAGAAGAAATTTGAAACCACAAAAAAACAAGTTTCTAGGTTCAAAGCTAGGGAATATACCATTAAAGCATCATCCACATTCCCTCCTAGATGACACATGAGGGTAAGTATAAGGAAGAGCCATCTTGTGACTCTAATTACACTCCATATATTATTTATTTGTGATATTTTAGCCATTTTAGAATCATTGCATAGATAGTCATTTGCATTTTGGTTGATGGATTTTACTTTGATCATCATGTAATATTAGATTATCTTATGTGATTATTTAAATTGTCAAATAATTTATATTATTTTCTTCTAAAATTCTTATATTAAATATTGATAAACAATTTAATACTTACTCCAAGTTTTATTGTGTATTTAGTATATGTAAGGTAGAAATTTATGTTATTATTATCACCTCTTAACAATATGGGTTATATATATGTGGTTACCATGCTTAAGAAAGAGATTGTCTAATTGTGTTCTAATTATTTTTTTAGATTAAGTATACAGCACACCCACACTTAATTCTTACATGTCTTTCTACATTACTCTTGCCTTCTTGAAACTTTCTTAATTGATAGTTCTTTGGTAGATGATAGTGTTATAATAGACATGATTTAGACCTCAACAATATTAATTATTTAACTTTACTGCATAAAAGAACCCTTGTAAGCAAATTTAGCTATATCTGGAGTATATTGGATCTTGGCAGTGACAAATTATTCACATGCAATTATTTAAGTAAAAGAGAACATTAAGATAAAAACCATTGCTAACCCTAATATTTATATAATATTGTAAGTAAAAGAGAATATTAAGATAAAAACTATTGCTAACCCTAATATTTATATCATCTTTTGAATACTATTTAAATGATAAATAGACTTGACTACAATTTTAATGGATTATAATTGTTGTAGGGACATCATACAAATAGTAGATAAATTGTTGATATGTTTGGATTAAATATTGAAATCGTGGTCATTTAATGTGAATAGTGATTTACAAAAATGTTATAGATTATTATTTGTTGTATGAGTAAATATAGTGAATTTAATCTTCTTGGGATGCAATTTTAATGTTGACTACTACAATGAATAACAACTACAAGGCATATCTTAATTATTAAGGGAAATAGTGTAAATTTTAATATGATGCACATTGAGTGTGCGGGCATATTATGAGATGGAGAATGAGAGGCGCAAAAAATCTTGTGAGGTCTTCTTCACTGAATTTAATAAGACTCTAGACATCGAATCAGAATCCAACGATAACATACATAATCAAATATTAGTCTTGAATATAATTACCTAAATTTGAAACTGAGACAGGTTTTTACAGACGTTGAGAATGTTGAGTTGAATGCGGTGAGTGTGGATCGAACATGCGACCTTCAGATCTTCAGTCTGATGCTCTCCCAACTGAGCTATACCCACATCCCAACCATAGTTATGATGACTTTGCTTGATGCACGTCACAATAGATACTCAGATATGATAATGGGAGGTATTTTTGCTCCTATGGCTGCTGGTGCTACCGTTTTCGATGTTGTCCCTAATTTTGCTGTTAGTCTGCTAGATGACCATCTAGATAAAGTTCTCATGTTTCAATTTGGCACTCAGTATTTAGACATGAAAACAAGATCAAGAACACATGCTTTGTTCTTTGCTCTATATGGTCGGTTGTTTAATACAACTATACCTATTGTGAAAGATCCTAGAGGAGATAAGTCTCAAGAAAAATATTCTTTACTATGGCAAACTGAAAAAAAAGGAGCTCAATTAACTGTCCCCAAGATGGTTAATCTGTCTGATATAAAGGTTCCCAAGGAATGGATCATTGATGTCTGAACCCTCAAACAGTTAGATGTACCTCGTAATCTTACTGTGATATCAGATGTTTAGGAAAGTGCTACTGAAGCACGTATCTCTTTTGCTAGTGAAAAGCTTTCAGCTTCCAGTTTTGCTAGTTCGTCATTTTCATATAAAGACCATCCTTTAGCTAGATCAGGATCTACTTTATCCAGGAAAACTTTGTGTTCCCATCCTGATGTTGTTCCTAATCCTCATGGTCCTTTATATTGTACTGTATGTCATCAGTCGTTTGATGAAAGAAAACCAGTGTCAAATCCTTTGACACAACAACTGCCACAATGTTCACATCCTCAATTCACAGAATTAGATGATGGCAGTATGCAGTGTAATCATTGTCCTTTTGTCCAACCCGTATTTCATATACGTATGCTCATGTCTGGACAATCCACAGGTTTTATTGAATCTAGTTTTACTGAACCTGTTGTTCCACCCTTGCATGATTTCATTTTGCAAGATGATAAGTTCTCAATTCCATTTTGGCCACATCATGTTATTGCTTCTGGGCAAACAGATGCCACTACCCAGACAAAGATGCTCAATTATGCTAACCTTTGTATTTGCAAAGCTTTAGTCATCTAAGCTGATATGGAAATTAAATCTGTTCAAGCTGAGCTTGCTCGTCAACGCGCTGAAGCTAGTATGAATTCCAATTTTCATAATATCCTCACCACTTTGCATACCATTGATGCCCGATTGAGCACCCATCTCAACACTAATTTGGCCACTGATCTTGCTGCTTTACGCCATGGCTATGCTACTTTCAAGCAATCTACCGAAGCGTGGTGGGAAAATTATAAAGACCCTGTCCCTCAAATGCAAACCATAACTCAAATCACAGCTCATATCAAACAAATGACTACCCAGATCCATAGTCAGCAACTTGCGGATAGTCATGGGATTTCCCAAATTGCACCCACTGTCACTACTAGTGTCCAACAAGTCCTTTCCAATCAAACTCCTAAGGCCCCAGTTCCTATATGTAACTTCCCTGACTCATCTCACGATGTAGCCAGACTCCGAAGTCAATTTCAAGGTAAATCTTTATCCTTGAATATTCCAAAGCCCAAGTTACAAGAGGTTGATCCAGCCACAGGACAGTGGAAGAATGTCAATATGGTCCAACATAATATTCAACAGATGCATGATCCCTTACAAGTCATTTCTGAAAATGTTCCACCATTGTTAAATTTTGATACATATGATCCCACTAAAAACAAAGCTACTATTGATGCATTCAGAACATGGGTTGATAATGCTATTTATACTCAATCCCTCTCAACTTAACAAGCTTTGAGAAAAGCTTTAAATGCTATCACTGGTATTGCCAGGTCTGCATGGGATTCTCTGAAATTAGAATATAAAGATGATTTGATCAATGATGGTGTTAATAGTGTCTGTCAAGCACTCTACAGAATGTTTGTAGGTCAACATGATAATGAGCAAAGAGCTGCTCATACAAGATTTTGTGAAAATCGTTTGTGTGACATGAAACAATTGGATGCATATTGTAATGAACAATATCTCAATTTTTATCAGTCAGGTCAAACCAACAATAATCAATGGATGTATAATACTTTTCTTGAAGGATTCCCTAGTCAAGTCCAATCTTACTACAGAGAGAAGATTCTTCAAAGTATTATGAATACACCTGACATGTCTCTTAATGATGTGACTTTCCCACAGTATGATTGTATCATTGGTAGTCAGACTTTGCAAGAATGGAGTCCTTACACTGTTGGTGTCCCTGGTACAACCATTACCTTTTCCTTTGGCAGTGTTCCTCAGATCAATGAACATCATGCCTACAGCCCTAAATTGTCTTTGCCAGTTCCTCCTAAAATTATGTTACCCGGTTCTCGTGTCTGGTTTGTGAACTAGTCTCTTTCTACTCGGGGGGAATTAGAACAAATTCAAGCAGATTTTACTACCACTGTCTTAACCAAAGATCTGCAAAAATATGATCAACAGTTTGTATGCACATTACCTATGAAACAAGATGCTGAAGGTAATGATCAATTCCCAAAGTGCAAAGAAAATTACCTTATTCTATCAAGAGCTGAACAGGAATTGTGTGAAAAAGAAATAACTGATTTACTAGAAAAGAAACAGACAGAGTATCAATATTCCAATTAACATGACTAACAAAATTATAGCTTTCCTTTCTTTCTCTGATCATACTGACATTATATTCAGGAACTGAAACATTATTAAATTCAAAAAGAATCACCTGATATCTTTGATCCTCATAACCATCGAAAATGTCCTGAATATTTGCATAAAGGTGAAGGACAATATTATCTTGCTCAGCTTCTAATTCAGTGTTAAGATTAGGCTGATATACCTGTATATCAGAGACAGGAGCACTGAGACTGCGAACATGCTGAACATGCTGATCTTGAAATTCTTGGACTGCTTGTTTTTCACTTCTTATAACATCTCTTCTTTATTTATAAGGTATGCACATTACCTTATTCTGTCTTTATATGAAAATGACGAACTAGCAGAACTGGAAGCTAAAAGCTTTTCACTAGCAAAAGAGATACGCGCTTCAGTAGCACTTTCCTGAACATTTGATATCACAGTAAGATTACGAGGTACATCTAACTATTTGAGGGTTCAAAAATCAATGATCCATTCCTTGGGAACCTTTATATCAGATAGATTAACCATCTTGGGGACAGTTAATTGAGCTCCTTTTTTCTCAGTTTGCCATAGTAAAGAATATTTTTCTTGAGACTTATCTCCTCTAGGATCTTTCACAACAGGTATAGTTGTATTAAACAACTGACCATATAGAGAAAAGAACAACGCATGTGTTCTTGATCCTATTTTCATGTCACTACTATGGTTTGTTAGAGCTTGATTGAAACAGTGGTAGTAATATGAAAATTGGAATTCTTTTCTAGCAAATCAGTTATTTCTTTTTCACACAATTCCTGTTCAGCTCTTGATAGAATAAGGTAATGTACCCGATGTAACCTTTTGTACATTCAATATTTTACTACGGATCTGGGTAGTACATTCCATTCGAACAAACCTTGGGGCATTGAGAAGGTAGTTTTGTAGCGATCCTTCTCATGCACTGATATCTGCCAGAAACCTTTTGTTAGATCAAACTTACTGAAAACATTACAACCTTGTATACGTTGCCAAATATAATCCTTGCTGGGCAAAGGATGTTGATTGTTGGCAAGATAGCTATTTAAAGGCTTGTAATTCACAACTAATCTTTTCTTAGCAATTTCATTACCATGTTCATCTTTTTTCGGAACATACATCACATGGCAAGAGAAAGGACTAGAACTGGGTCTAATCAGTTTCTTTTCTAGAAAATCAGTTATTTCTTTTTTACACAATTCATGTTCAACTCTTGACAGAATAAGGTAATTTTCTTTGCACTTTGGGAATTGATCATTACCTTCAGCATCCTGTTTCATAGGTAATGTGCATACAAACTGTCGATCATATTTCTGTCTGTAGCAGGACAAGGAATATAGCCATGAGAAGGCTTAGAACTTTCTCTGGGTTCCTGTAGAGATTCATAACACTGAAGATCAGGGTCATCAGATAACTCAGGATGATTTTAAAATAATTTCTATCTATCTGATTCTAACTTCTGACGTTCAACCATCAAATTTTGATGTTGATAGGGTGTTAGAAATTGTTTCCTTCTGCTTTCTATTTGCTGGGCTTTTATTCTAAGCTGTTGCAATTGTTGTTCAGGACTGGGCTTTAGCCAATAGTTCTTGACATATTTGGTTGCAAAATCATCTAGCATTTCTTTATACAGTTAGAGCTGATGTGTTGAAAGAAATTGCTAGTGTGCAGAATGAACTCCAAGAAGAGAAGCATACATCTCTTGATAACTATTTAGTTCAAAATGAGAAAGCCCAAGAGCCACCACCAGATGAACCAGCTGAAGCAAATGAAAAGCAAGCCTTTGCCTATTTGAAAGGTATTTCCAATCCTTGTCCAGCTTTTCTGCTTACTATTAAACTTCCTAGTATAAAGCCATATACTTTATGTGCTCTGTTAGACTCTGGTGTTGATTGTAACATTGCTCGACCCCAGTGTTTTCCTCTTGAGTGTTGGTTACCTACCACTACTACCATTCATTCGGTAACCCATAAAAACAATCCTATTAAGTCTTAGGCTTCCATTCCTATACAATTTTCCAATGCTGTTTATCATACTACATTTTTACAATATCCAGTTAAACAGTATGATTGTATCATTGGCAATCAGACTTTGCAAGAATGGAGTCCTTACACTGTTGGTGTCCCTGGTACAACCATTACCTTTTCCTTTGGCAGTGTTCCTCAGATCAATGAACATCGTGCCTATAGCCCTAAATTGTCTTTGCCAGTTCCTCCTAAAATTGTGTTACCTGGTTCTCATGTCTAGTTTGTGAACCAGTCTCTTTCTACCCGGGGGGAATTAGAACAAATTCAAGTAGATTTTACTACCACTGTCTTAACCAAAGATCTATAGAAATATGATCGACAGTTTGTATGCACATTACCTATGAAACAAGATGCTGAAGGTAATGATCAATTCCCAAAGTGCAAAGCAAATTACCTTATTCTATCAAGAGCTGAACAGGAATTGTGTGAAAAAGAAATAACTAATTTGCTAGAAAAGAAACTGATTAGACCCAATTCTAGTCCTTTCACTAATACATTTGGGGGCATTTTGTGATGGCTATGTGTCACAATTGCGATGGCTATGTGTCGCAATAGCAACACCCATAGACGTCGCTATTTTTTAGTCACAAATTGTGACGTCTATGGGTAGCCGTCGCAATTGCGGCGCCCTCCTGTCGCAATGTCACTAAGATTTGTTAGTGGCATGGGCGTTGCCCCCCCGTCGCATGGCTTCGGAGGGCCGTCGCAATGGCGATGAGCCTCCCAAGCAATTGCGACGGGCACCTGCATCACATTACGATGGGCTCCCGTCGCAATTGCGACGCCCGTGGGTGGATTAAAAAAAAAATTTATTTAATACATTGCTAATGAACCACATTAATGCTTTTTTCTTTCAACAAATGAGGACAGCCACTGTAAAGACAACATGATAATGTACACTCACTGTAAGGATAGTCACAAATGAGGACATCTCACAGTGACTGTCCCTAGTGTAATTGCCACTTGAATGTATTGCTATTCAGCCACATTAATGCTTTTCTTCTTCAACAAATGAGGATAGTCACTATAAAGACAACATGATAATGTACACTCACTGTGAGTGTACATTATCATGTTGTCTTTATAGTGACTATCCTCATTTGTTGAAGAAGAAAAGCATTAATGTGGCTGAATAGCAATACATTCAAGTGGCAATTACACTAGGGACAGTCACTGTGAGATGTCCTCATTTGTGACTGTCCTTACAGTGAGTGTACATTATCATGTTGTCTTTACAGTGTCAATATATGCATTATTACTTAAACTAAAGAGTACTCTAAATAATATGTCATTGTGGAGTTCTGATTGCTTCCAATTTGATATACGCTTGTTCTACTTATGTATCCAGCATCATGTAAGAAAAATTGATGCTTTTAAAATAGATTCATTTAGCCATGAAATACATGTGCATGTTACATACAAGATTCCAAGGCCCAAAACTGATTACTCATTATAATTCATGTACAGAATGATAATCAACCACAACGAGGCATGCGTAGGCGCTGCTTAGATTTTGAGGCATCAGAAGCTCGTAGAAGAAACTTGAACAATGGCTCATGGAATGCAACAAACTTATTGCCTAAAACAGGAGCATTGGTAACCACAGATGATGGTTTTGAAAAGAACACTTCACCATCAATGTCACATGAGGGAACTGCAATTTCTAATGGCAAGCAACTTGTAGTATATAAGAGAGATGCAGGTACAGATGCTGGGAGAAGTTCCCAATCTTTATCTGTTGGACAGTTTTCATCTGCAAAATAGATTATAAAAACATGAAAATATATCAGAGATGTTTGATATTGATACAAAACAACACAGATTCATTTCTTCATACACCTGTATATCATAAAAATCCTTGCACACTTCGAAAAATTGTATTGCCTTTTACTTACTCAAAATTAATTTACATAAAGCAGTCATTTGATTAACATGGATCCTAATATTCACAAGTACATGGTCATGTGCTCCATCGTAGCATCTTATAGATTTAGATCTATTCTCTGAAATAATTCAATGTTTTTTTTACAATCCACAAAAGAAATATTTTCCCTCGTCTACTTAATCCTAAACAAAAGGCCATATAGCAATATAGATAGAACTATATAATAGAAACCATAAACAATGGTAACCTTAGCAGCAGCAAGAAATTGTTGCAAAAACTTTACCTTATCATACCCAGATTGTTGCTTTGCCTGGCGGAGGGAAATTTGATCAGTAAAATTGACACAGAGTATGTTGTCTCCATTGTCATGCTGGATAACAAAACACCAACTTTAATGGGCATGTACTGTCCCTTGTGTAATTGCCACTTGAATGCATTGCTATTGAACCACATTAATGCTTTTTTCCTTCAACAAATGAGGACAGTCACTGTAAAGACAACATGATAATGTACACTCACTGTAAGGATAGTCACAAATGAGGAAATCTCAGAGTGATTATCCCTTGTGTAATTGCCGCTTGAATACATTGCTATTGAACCACATTAATGCTTTTTTCCTTCAACAAATGAGGACAGTCACTGTAAAGACAACATGATAATGTACACTCACTGTAAGGATAGTCACAAATGAGGAAATCTCAGAGTGACTATCCCTTGTGTAATTGCCGCTTGAATACATTGCTAATGAACCACATTAATGCTTTTTTCCTTCAACAAATGAGGACAGTCACTATAAAGACAACATGATAATGTACACTCACTATAAGGATAGTCACAAATGAGGACATCTCATAGTGACTGTCCCTTGTGTAATTGCCACTTGAATGTATTGCTATTCAGCCACATTAATGCTTTTCTTCTTCAACAAATGAGGATAGTCACTCTAAAGACAACATGATAATGTACACGGGCTATAAGTGTACATTATCATGTTGTCTTTACAGTGACTGTCCTCCTTCAAGTGGCAATTACACAAGGGACAGTCACTGTAAAGGCAACATGATAATGTAGAGAAACGTTGTCATTTGTATTTTCAACAGTGCCGAGAGAGATTCCCTTCGCGAAATCACAACTACAATTTCTGAGTACGTTGGGTTTATTTTTCTTTTGTCATTATTATGTAATCTGGTATTCAGCTATTACAGAGCTAAAATACCTAGAAATGAGGACATATCTGTGTTGAATTTATTGTTAGCGGCCTTGGTTATTTAGAAGTTTAATTTTATTTGTTCATCTTTCAAGCACAAACATTTTGTGGACCGTAACATCTTCATTGTTTTGGGTATGCAATGAAACAGCCCTAACTTGCAACTACCTTCATGGTACTTGTGTACATTATCATGTTGTCTTTACAGTGACTGTCCTCATTCAAGTGGCAATTACACAAGGGACAGTCACTGTGAGATGTCCTCATTTGTGACAAGGACAGTCACACATGAGGACATCTCACAATGACTGTCCCTTGTGTAATTTCCACTTGAATGTATTGCTATTCAACCACATTTATGGACCCGTTTGGACCACAACACACAGTAGCATCTACAGAGAAGAATATCCCAGGTGTAACAAGTTGTAAGAATATACCAACAGTTCTAAGAAGTTCCCTAGCACATAGTAGCATCTACAGAGAAGAATATACAACATGAGGGCAGCCACTGTAAAGACAACATGATAATGTACACTCATTGTATGTGTACATTATCATGTTGTCTTTACAGTGACTGTCCTCATTCAAGTGGAAATTACACAAGGGACAGTCACTGTGAGATGTCCTCATTTGTGACAAGGACAATCACACATGAGGACATCTCACAGTGACTGTCCCTTGTGTAATTGCCACTTGAATGTATTGCTATTCAACCACATTTATGGGCCCGTTTGGACCGCGGCACATAGTAGCATCTACAGAGAAGAATATCCCAGGTGTAACAAGTTGTAAGAATATACCAACAGTTCTAAGAAGTTCCCTAGCACATATTAGCATCTACAGAGAAGAATATGGGTCAACGAGATTGACTTCAAAGCCATGCAATCTAATGGTAATAGTAATATCATAATTTGACATACTATCAGAAATACTTCCTAAATAGACTATTCAATCTTATAAGAGATGGATTCATGAGAACTATTATTTATGAAATATGAGTCAATGACTTTAATTAAAAAAATTACACAATCTAATTCTTGTAAAAATATCAAAATTTGACACATTGAAAATACCTTCCAAAAGTATCGTTAATTGATTAATATGAATCACTACTCATGAAATATAATTTTATAAACCTAATCTAAAAACTACACAATAAAAATCTTAATAGCAATATTGTAAGAAACTATTCCCAAAAGCAAGCCTAACAAAATTTGATGAAAATAATTTTTGTTTCACTCAACTTTGACATTCACAACTTCCTCTTTTATTATAATAAGAAAAAAAATGTCTTTTTAGATATACCTCATGAACCATACTCGAATAATCTATCATTTTTCTTCTCAAAAACATATTTGCAGAGCCTGCTTCTTTTACTTGTTTGTACTTTTATCTCTCTGATGGAAAGGGTTCCTTCAGGACACATTTTTCCAAGTTCACTGCTTGAGATATTTGAGGAGGGTTCCCCTGCTTGAGTATCCATCCAACCCATATTCGAGTAGTTCTACAATTGCACAGTCTAAATTAATAATACTGACAATTGAATGACGAATGATGATACATAGAATTGATATAAACTAATCCTAAAAACACTAAAACATTATTAATATATTTATATTTCATAAATAAAATTGATATAAAAGATCTGGAAAGATACATTAAAAAATAGAAAAACAGTAATTTATAATAGAAGGAAACTTAAATTGCTATTTAAAAAAAAACAAGAGTCTTAAATCTTATCATTTTGTTTCATTATCATCCATAAGTACACACCTCTAGCATAATAATTATATTTTACCACCCATAAAATGAAAAAAAGATTTTCACAAGAGAAATTGAAGCTAGATTATAAAAATGAACCATCTTATTGGAAACTGGAACTGTTATCATACCCAAAAGGACTACAAAATTTCACCTTATCATACCCAGATTGTTGCTTTGCCTGGCGGAGGGAAATTTGATCAGTAAAATTGACACAGAGTATGTTGTCTCCATTGTCATGCTGGATAACAAAACACCAACTTTAATGGGCATGTAGTGTCCCTTGTGTAATTGCCACTTGAATGCATTGCTATTTGATGCAGGGGCATCCCTAATGCAATCCAAAGACACCATGATTGAAGGAAGTTGCCATGAAGCCAAGGAGTCAAATCCTATCAATTGGAACATAAGATTTTCACCTTGGAGCTTTGAAGGATTGACTGGTGAAAGGTCCTTTTGATTGACAAATCAGAGTCTTTTTGAATGACAAATCAGAGTCTTTTTGAATGACAATAAATTAAAATAGGAGTTTTAGATGTTTTCTTGGTTTGTAATAAATATTAAGGATTGATTTTATCTCCTTATAAACATCCACTTGTTGGACACAAGACCCCTTGGTGACTTATAAACCTTGGGCATCTTTTGAGTCCTTGGATGAAATGAGCATAGTAAGTGTTTACTAGGTGTCTTTTAGATGTTGTTAAGAAGTTTGAAGGTCCAAAATAACTTTAATAAGGTTCCTAAAGTTTCACAACGCATTTTTAACCTTCTCGGCAAAGTTGTTTGCAAAGTTGTAATGCAACTTTAAAAGTTGCTTAGCAAAGTTGACATTTGTTGGATAAACTATTCTAACCACCTAGATGGTTGAACCAACATTTGGAGAGCCTATTTTAGGCTTCAAATGGTCGAAGACAGACAGAGAACCAGTATTGTAATCATTTTGCTTTCATAAAAAATAAAAATAACCCTGTTTTAGTGCATTTCTGGTGAAAAATGAACTCTGTACGGCTGTACGGATGGTGGTTGGATGATAAAATTTGCCTGGAAGTTGTAATAGTGACATCTGATGCTTTGGAAGTTGGTTTGATTGATTCTCTTTGTTTTATATCTAAGTTATTTCAAATTTTCTGTGCATTGTTTACAAACCCTCATTTTCAGGGTTTGACTGATGTAAAGACCTTAACTCACATTTCAACCATTGGAATTCCTTCTTCCTTGGTGGAATGAGAGTTAAGGATGTATATTTGTATATTCTAAAAGCCATGAGGCAGGGGGTTGCATCTGCATTTGTTGAGAGCGAGCCCTAGATCAAAAACTACCATGTTTTTGGCTGGGAAGATGGTAATCAGAATAAAATCAGAAGCTTGCATCGTATTGAGGACTTGAAAACTTGTGCATTCTTGTTTATCTAGATCAGGAGAACACTCCAAAACTCTGATCTTGGTTTCATACACCCATTTTCAATGCTTTGTTTTGGAACCCACACCTAAAAGCATGCATTAGGTCTGCGGACTCAATGAAGACATTGATATGCTGGAGTGGAGTCAGGGTCTGGGATGAGTTGGTGGTCTGTTAGAAATCCAAAAAGGGTACTCAGAAAACATATAACTTCTTAGAGTCCTTTGGCAAGTTGCAGAGTTATGGCTGCAGAGCAGGTTTGGGAGACCTACTAAGGTCACTAGGTCAGTTTGTTATTTTGATGTCTTGGGTTGTTTAGATCACAACCAATGCATGATTCTTGTTATTTAGATGATATCTAAGGGGTTTCTAAGTTTTTTTGCAGGAAGTAAGATCTAGAACCTTAAAAGTCTCTTTTGATAGAAAATCAGGGAACTTGTCCCTAAAAGGAAATTTGTTATTGAATGGGATTGAGTCCATAAGTTGTTGTGTGATCCTTGAAACCTTCAAATTCATTACTTTGCAGAGTTTAAACATTAACCTATAGAAATCAGAGCCTAATTGATTGGTTGAGTCATTTTGGTGTCTTGAAGTGGGTTGGGACATAGATCCAAGTTTCTTGCTGACTACTCTGCATCACTATTGAACCACATTAATGCTTTTTTCCTTCAACAAATGAGGACAGTCACTGTAAAGACAACATGATAATGTACACTCACTGTAAGGATAGTCACAAATGAGGAAATCTCAGAGTGATTATCCCTTGTGTAATTGCCGCTTGAATACATTGCTATTGAACCACATTAATGTTTTTTTCCTTCAAGTGGCAATTACACAAGGGATAGTCACTGTGAGATGTCCTCATTTGTGACAAGGACAGTCACACATGAGGACATCTCACAGTGACTGTCCCTTGTGTAATTGCCACTTGAATGTATTGCTATTCAACCACATTTATGGGCCTATTTGGACCACGGCACACAATAGCATCTACAGAGAAGAATATCCCAGGTGTAACAAGTTGTAAGAATATACCAACAGTTCTAAGAAGTTCCCTAGCACATAGTAGCATCTACAGAGAAGAATATACAACATGAGGGCAGCCACTGTAAAGACAACATGATAATGTACACTCATTGTATGTGTACATTATCATGTTGTCTTTACAGTGACTGTCCTCATTCAAGTGGCAATTACAGAAGGGATAGTCATTGTGAGATGTCCTCATTTGTGACAAGGATAGTCACACATGAGGACATCTCACAGTGATCGATTGTCCCTTGTGTAATTGCCACTTGAATGTATTGCTATTGAACCACATTAATTCTTTTCTTCTTCAACAAATGAGGACAGTCACTCTAAAGACAACATGATAATGTACACTCACTGTAAGGACAGTCACAAATGAGGACATCTCACAGTGACTGTCCCTTGTGTGATTTCCACTTGAATGTATTGCTATTCAACCACATTAATGCTTTTCTTCTTCAACAAATGAGGATAGTCACTCTAAAGACAACATGATAATGTACACTCACTGTAAGTGTACATTATCATGTTGTCTTTACAGTGACTGTCCTCCTTCAAGTGGCAATTACACAAGGGATTTGTGTTTTCAACAGCGTCGTAACCCTCCGCGAAATCACATCGGGATATAAGGGCAAAACAAACAAGAACGTTGTCATTTGTATTTTCAACAGCACCGAGAGAGATAAACAAACTTAAAACTCAGACTTAAGAAAGATGAAGGCAATGCTTCAAAAGGCCGATGCCCTAAACACGGGAAAACACAATACCACCATTAAATGATGCCCTAGTCACCGTATCAATGCTGCCAGCTCCGTACCAGTATGCTGACTGCTCACTTTCATCCTGTGATAAAGGTAACTTCATTAATCATACTTGAAATGGCAGCATACAAACTAAAGCTGATGAACATTTATAAACTAAAAGTTTAAAACTACAGATTACAAATGTAGTAGTTTCATACGAAAAGAACTTGATGTCTGAAATTTACCATTAGAAGTATCCAAAGGAATACCACAGTACTGTTGAACTTGGAGAATCGGAGATGATCTACACAGCAAGGTTCAACAGCTGTAAGGACTGTTACACCATCTTTAGCATTTGAATACATTTTCTCCTTGGCTTCTGGTGGATCCTCAAAGACCCCCAATGACGTTTTCCCTACAATTATCAATTGTTTGTCAGTATGAGATATTAATAAATAAACATTAATCACAATATTAGGCAAACAATGTTCTTGATGTCTGAATCTAAATCACAGAAAGCTCTAATAAAGCAGTTCTCAGTTTCACATTAAACTAAGTTTCAATTTCAAATGGTTATAATAATTTTTGCAAGTTATAAGTAGCTGGTTACAGTATATGACATAAAAAGAAAAAAAATCATTTCTATTCTTTTCTTCTTTTTCTCTTTCAACGAAGCTTTTGCACCACACAAATGCATACCAAGAATTTCTCAGGAGGTTTCAAGACCATTGCATACCAAACTTCTTCTCTGTAGATGCTACTGTGTGTCATGGTCCAAACGGGCCCATAAATGTGGTTGAATAACAATACATTCAAGTGGAAATTACACAAGGGACAGTGACTGTGAGATGTCCTCATGTGTGACTGTCCTTGTCACAAATGAGGACATCTCATAGTGACTGTCCCTTGTGTAATTGCCACTTGAATGAGGACAGTCACTGTAAAGACAACATGATAATGTACACATACAATGAGTGTACATTATCATGTTGTCTTTACAGTGACTGCCCTCATGTTGTATATTCTTCTCTGTAGATGCTACTGTCTGCTAGGGAACTTCTTAGAACTATTGGTATATTCTTAGAGCTTGTTACACCTGGGATATTCTTCTCTGTAGATGCTACTGTGTGCCGTGGTCCAAACGGGCCCATAAATGTGGTTGAATAGCAATACATTCAAGTGGCAATTACATATATTATAATGTATCTGTCTAGTCCTCATGACTGCTCATAACAGTACAAGTGATATTTTTTTGGGAGTGGGGAAAGGGTCGAGACTTTCACCTGTATGAAGAATCCTTTCTACCTAACACAAAAATGCACCCCATAAAACATCTGATTGGTTCGAGTATCTTTGAACTATTTGGGTCTATTGACAACACTAGACCAATGTATACAGAATGACTAATTTCATGCAAGACAATGTGATGCAGAGTGGTCAGCAAGAAACTTGGTCTTAAGCCCCAACCCACTTCAAGACACCAAAATGTTACACCTAAGCAATTTAGCCTCTGATTCTATCAGACCAGTTTAAAATCTCTGTACTAGAGGGACTTCAAAGGTTTCAAGATACTTCTAACACCTTATTGACTCAATCCCAACCAAGACCAAATTTCCTTTTAGGGACAAGTTCCCTGATTTTCTACCAAAAGAGACTTTATTGATCCTAGGCTTTGCCAACCCAATCAAACATTTGAAAACTCTTAAGATTCCCTAAAACATGCAGAATCATGCATTGTTTGTGTTCCAAACAACCCAAGACATCAAAATCACAAATAGACCTAGTGACTCTAGTAGGTCTCCAAAACCTGTTCTGCAGCAATAACTCTTCAATTTGACAAAGGACCTTATGAACTTATATGTTTTTTGAGTACCCTTTTTGATGTTCTAACAATCCTCCAACTCCCAGACCCTGACTCCACTCCAGCATATCAATGTCCTTATTGAGTCTGCAGACCTAATGCATGCCTTTGGGTTTGGGTTCCAAAACAAGGCATTGAAAATGGGTGCATGAAACCAAGATCAGAGTTTGAAGATGTCCACCATGCTCTAAAGATCTAGATTCAACGAGGTTTGAGGTCCTTTACTTGCCGCTACCCTCTGATCTTGCATAATCCATCAACTCCTAGTCAAGAACATTGAGATTCTTGACCTAGGGCTTGCTCTCGAAATTCTCTGGCTTAGTATCCTGTTCCAAAGCTTTTAAAATATGAAAATAAACCCCCTTAACTTGCATTTTACAAAGAATAGAGGATATCCTATGGTTTATTTTAAATTTAAGGCCATTTGAATGCAATAACCCAAAAAATGAGGGTTTGACAGAACAACAGATAAGAAAAAGGAATAACTTTGATATAAGGTGTCTTGAATCTACCAAATAAACTCTCAAAGCATAAGATATAAATACTCTAACTTCCACACTGGTCTGCCCTTCCTTTCACATCCGTACACTGTACATTGCTTGAAGGAAATGCACAAAAAAGGCTTTGAAATAGTGGCTCTATCTGACAGAGAGTCCATGCTAGGCTTCATGACTAACCTAGAGCACATTCCTTGTTATGGAGGAAGTTTGAATGGTGAAGAACTTATGGAATGGATAGAGGACCTAGATAACCATTTTGACTACAAGTATCTTATTAATAACCATTTTGACTACAAGTATCTTATGGATAGAGGACCTTGATAACCATTTTGACTCATTTAGTATCTTATTGAGCTTCACTTTGTTTCGAGAATATAGTTTAATATTCTCTACTAAACAGGGCCAACCACGTGAAGGTGGAAGCTCATTTGGCCCCACCCCCCTCCCCCTAACATCACTCTACATTCCCCATTAACATCTAACATTCATTCATTCTTTCAATTATTAATAAAATGTAACATTCAATCAATATCACATGATAACATTCATTAACACATTAGATTCGTTAACACGCAACATTCATCAATATGAAAATAAACACATAATTCATGAACATTCATTAGCACATAATTAAATTCATTGAGACATAAAATTCAGTCATTATCAATTAAGGTATTTAGATGACAATCATTTCTTTTTTCTCTTTCTAATTTTTTTTTCTATGTAAGCTCTAAGAGGAGCATCAGTGTTATCATCAATACCCCCCTCATCAGTTGTTTTGTTCTCTGTTCTTGATGATCTCAAATTCCTATGCTGCTGCAAAGGGGGGTCCTCTACAATAACAAATAAAAGAGTTAAATTTAAAATATTTAATTATAATTGTTACAAGTATTTAATTATTTTAAAGAACATAACTGTGGCGCTCTTTAATTACCTGATCTGGCCACATCATTTTGTCTAGACTCAACCTCAACATGCTCATGAGCACCGACCCCTCGATCCTCTACAGTTGCTATACAAAATGTTACATTAATCCAAACACCAATTGTAATTACATATAAAAAATTTAATAGCAAATGTATACCTCCACCACTAGGATGCACATCATGCGAACCTTCATTATGCATAGATTGTGTAGAAGGATTGTCAGGTTGCATTCCAATATCCTACACATTGTTATCATTGCTTTCTTAAAACAGATATACTCACTTTATATTAGAACTTAACATCAAATAGACTAATTGGTAAAGTATTCAATTTGAAATAAATTTCATTTAGCTTATTTACCTGTGGCTCAGATGCATCAT
Organism: Chamaecyparis obtusa; assembly: GCA_027943335.1. Lineage (NCBI taxonomy): Eukaryota > Viridiplantae > Streptophyta > Pinopsida > Cupressales > Cupressaceae > Chamaecyparis > Chamaecyparis obtusa. The sequence goes on along the minus strand of BSBK01007819.1, from coordinate 143,646 downwards.
TATTTGAACCTTGCACACTGATTTCAGCTCATAGCCGTTCAGCCACGGCTCTATAGCCTTGTTGGAAGCCAATTCTCTTGTCCTCTTCTGTGAGGCATCTATTGAACTCTGACCCCTACATTTTTGCTTGGTATGGTGAATTTTACTTGCATTGTTTGATCAAAAAAAATTTCCTTGCAATATATAAAAAAATTGATACAAGTTTTCATTTACTAATACTTACAACTCGTGCTTGAAGTTTGGAAAAACCACCAGAGCCGAGCTTGTGTGTCCCGTGCTTTTCTAATCTTGCCTTTGTTGCCTTTGATGTGTCAGACAATCTATGAAAAGTTTGAAATATGTTAGAGACCAGTACAGGAAAAATTTAGAGGTTAATTAGTACAAAATTACAGGAAAAATTTAGAGGTTAATTAGTACATAATTACATTTTCAAAAGTATCACATACCTTGCTCTACTCTCTACTGGCGTAATTCCTTTTTTCATGTCGGCTTTATACTTTCCATCCAAAATCAAAGCCTACCACTCAGCCTCAAGAACACAGGGTGGACGCTCATGCCTTGGGTTAACCTCTAAATATTTCCTGTACTGGTCCCTAATATACTTCAAACATAAACCAGCTTTTTCAAGGAGCTTGTTTCTCTCGAATGCACGAGGTCCAAAAAGCTGGGTCATACTATGTACAAGATCATCCTTCAACTTTTTATCTTGGTTATTCCACCTTTTAAGTAAAAAAAAACATGTTAGACTAATAAATGAAGAGAAGCTACCTTTAATATAGTTCAAGAAATTGATGAAAAGGAAAACTATTCTAGCAATGATATGAAATCAAAATAGTGGTTTGGGGCTTTAGTTAGGATATGATGTTCCACCATGTACATAGGGTGGGCCCAAATATCCGCAAACACTCGTCACCAAGTTTTCACCAAAAAATATCATTCCCTACAAAATAATCATGGGATCATTAGTCGATGAAGAGTGATCAAAAACTAAATTACTATTATATCACTATAGAATAATAATAACTTTAAAGTACCTGGAACTTTGGCTACTTTTAAGGGAATGCCTTCATCGTCGCTGATGATCAATACGCAATCCTTCACCGTTCCCGTACTAGGAACACGGGAACATCCAAGAAATGATGTTGCATCGGGACTTGTTGCATCTCCTATTGCAAAAAATGAAAACCATTATCAAATGCCTCCAAGAAATAATACTTCAAGGGAAATAAATTGGTGCAGAGCACCCATGGCACAAACACAATCAAGGGATCTACATCGTAAACACATAACACTTAAACACATAACAAAAGAGAGAAAAAGAGGGATTTGTGTACCAGTAGATGGTGCAACAGTTGGTGCATTTAGGCTGTGTGTTGTTGAGATGGCAGTCGGCAAGACATTTGTGGCTATCCTGGATGGAGGCAGCGTTGTCATATCATCATGGAAAGGAGCTGAAGAATAAAATTGTTAGAGCATGCATAAATATAGAACGCGTGGACTAGCATGGACAAGATTGTTAGAGCATTAAAAAAAAAGATTGTTCGAGCATGTATTGTCAATGATTATGATCATTCCTATATATATTCAGTGGAAAACACAAGTGGGGAATGGAGCATGTGATCTACCTGAACCACTTGCAATACCAGCCTCATCATGGGAATGGGGTTCAAAATTACGCAAATAACTCTGTAAAGATAATGCATCCATATTTTAATTAATGTCATAAAAGAGCATAACATAAAAACCATTATTGAACTCTTGTAATAATTAAAAATTTCATTAATACTTACTTTAAAGTTTTCAGAAGTGCGCAACAACTCAGCTGCCCTGTCTTTTATTTCCTGAGTCTGAGGATGTATGGATACCAAACGTAGAAGTTCTTTCCCAAATTTCTTTAGCAGCTTTTTAATGGAACCGATCGGGTCATCGGTCTCTGCTAAATCAATAAAAAAAGGGTCCGCAAGGGGGGACTCCTAAGGGACTGCAGGTTGCTTTCCCTCTCTCCGACCACCGGCCCTCTGTGACAACAATAGTATTAGTATTATCAAAATTACTCCAAAATAATGAAGAAAATAACATTAAAAAAAATAACATTTTGCTTCTATCTAGTTTGCACAATTACAATGAGTTTTACCTACTCATGTGTAGATGAGCTAGGAATATCGTCACCATCACCTTCGGGCGGTTGCTCCATATTGTGCCCCTGTGTCAAAGATCAAGTATAAAAATGTTAGCCAAAAATTTAATAACTAAATGGTATGTTGGAGTCATTGATTAGAAGTTGGTTTAATAGTATGTACCACCCCCATGATAGTAGCCTCGTTTATATCTATGCGGTTCAAATTGTAATCAATAAGCAGCTCTTCCCCTGCACGTATTGATTTTATCACACAGATGAATACACGATTTCCCTCGCGCGCCTCAAATATGCAATTGGGTTGCTTTATAGTTGACTTAGGTCGTGTACTATTTATAAAACCCGCAATATTCCTTGTTGCTTTTGGCCTTCCATAAATGTATATAGCCACACTTTTACTTTGATTATTGTCTTGCTGTTGTATATAATTTGCCGAGAGTGCATACCTACGCATACTTTTTTTATATTGAACAATATGCATCCAACTTTTGTAATCATAACATGGTCCAACATACTCCATCAATTCAGAAACTTTGTTGTAAGACACCTTTATGCCGTCCATAGAAAATAGGCCCAAACCATGTAATGATGATGGTGCTATGCGATATATCCTCTCATTAACACAAAAATCAGTGTTTATTGGAGGAAGTTCCTTGGGTACCCAATGTTTCTGTAGATGTTGGTACCTCAAGGGCACCTCGATGTCGCCTTTCATCTCATCATCATAAGAACATGACCCCCCTTGAGCAAGGAAAAATTTCATGTGTTTATTGAATTTCCTTCTAGTCCTTTGACCTCTAGTTAATCTCCCTATTCTAGATAAACTGCATGTCTCACTTTCCTCTTCTATTCCTATATTTCCCTCACTCGAGGAAGACACTTCTGACAAATACCTATTTGCTGGTACCTGCAAATGGGAGAGATCTTAGAAGACATCAATCTTACTATTGATAAGTGTATTAAATAGACTTTCTATAAGGTGTATTGACTTATAGCTGTCGATCCATGAGACTGTGCGGGATGCTCTTGAAAGGGGTTCAATTTCCTGCAAATGTAATTCAATTATCATGAGCATAATCACATCATAATCATAATCACATCCATCATAAGCATCACATAAAAATTAAAAACATTAAAACGTACACATTATAACACTTAAATCAGGCTCACATTATAAGCCTGCTAGGGAAGTAGGCCTACTGAAGGGCTAAAACTGGGTTTTTGTATCAGCTGATGAGTTGAGGGCTTAGTAACCTTGGGGACATGCTATTTGAAGTTGTTTGATGTGTGTGGTGGAGGTGGAGGAAACACCTAGTTAAGGTGAAGTCAAGTTTGGAGCCTATTGAGGCATTGTGAGCATTTCATAGTTTGTTGATTAGATTGCTTGGATGAATCCATTGGATGGATTGAGGGACATTGGGATTATTCCAAAGATGTAGAACGCTAAGGTGGCATAAGGATTTGGTGTGCACTCTGATAGGTTATGGAGTTGGCTTGGATCAAGGAGAGTGATCTTATGAAGATGCTTGGTTGGTGTTGTGAGAACACTTACAAATGCTTTTGACCTGAAAGAAAATAAGGCTCAATACATTCATGCATCAATATGTGTTTTAAATAGTTTTATTTAATTAATTTAGATTAATAGTTAATTTAGATTAGCAGTATTCTATTTGTAGTTGAAACTTGTAGCTTTTAAATAGATAATGAATAAACTATGTAACCATTTAAGACAAATATATTTCTATCAAGAAATGAATATTAAATACATTAAGGATTGATGGCATACCTTTAAATTTCATCATCATCATCCTCATCATCATCATCATCCTTGTCATCGTCGTCATCATCATCGTCGTCATCATCGTCGTTGTCATCATTGTCGTCATCATCAACATCATCATCATCAACATCAACATCATCTTCATCATCATCATCAGTAGCAGCATCATCGTCATCATCTTCTTCTTCTTCTTCATGAAAATTTGTCTCAGGAACATCATCCAATAATTGTCGATCATGATCATCATCTACATCATCTTCTACTTCTTCGGTATCTTCTTCTTCCATCGCATTATACTTTATCGGCCTTCCTCTCGGTTCATGTCTAACAACAAATGACCAACCCGATTTATGTGAAACCTATGAGTAAAATACCTGCTCACATTGGCTTGGAAGAACATAGGGCTCATCCCCAACTGGCTCAAATGACCTTGTATTAACCATTGTAAATCTATTATCATGTTTAATAACAGTTCTATTAGGATCATTTGGATTAAGTCATAGCCTGTACCATTTGACAACGAAGAGTACTAATTTGAAGGAACTAAAGTCGCACTCAAGTATATCATCCAAAATGCCATAGTATTGATTTTTAGACTCTTGAGGATCTAAGTCATTTCTAGATGAAATATTAGTCACTTGAAAGACTGCAGTTATTCCAGAATCACAAGTTTTCTTCGTGTCATCCAACACTTCGACGTGAAATTTTTGACCATTACAGAACATACCCTTGTGGTGTTTAACCTGCAATAATATGTGAAACATGTCAAAATTATTATATCGTGAGTTGATAAACATACGGGTGATTAATAATTTTGTACGTACCTGGAAATCTGTTAAACCATATGCTAAATCTATTTCCCTTTGCGTAACATTAGAATCTCCATTACGATGAGCTTCTTTAACCAATGAAGATACACCTTTCCATGTTAATGTGTGACCAGAATGTTGACATCGTTCAATCCATACCGTCATCCAATCAAGATTGTTTGCAATATACAAATGTAGTGCATCCCACTCTCGAGCAACTGTACAAAAAAAAAATAGACGACTTACAACCGATTTATTTTGAAGATTAAGAAATAATTTATTACAATAACATCTTATAATTTATTACCTGTCACTTTCCTCAATCTACCTTTCCCCATCAAGTACTCCCCTTTGAATTTTTTAAAAGGGTCGAGATCCCAAATGCGATCTACATGGATATTTGAAGCAAACTTAGGAAGATATTCAGTAATGTACACCATAGTCTGGTATACCATGTATCCCTCTACCATAGAACCCTCAGGATGTGCTCTTTGTCGAACCAAAGCCTTCAAAGATTTCAAGTGCCTCTCAACCATCCACATTGACCTAGTGTGTGCAGGTCCACACAATTCAATCTCCTCAACTTGGTGTATGAGGTAGTGTTCTTTTGCATTGAAAAAAGTTGGAGGTAGACACTTTTGCATTTCACACAGTAAATGAGGAATTCTTCTCTTCCAATAGTTTATATCTTCTTTATGGATTTCTTTAGATGACAACCACCTACATTAAGAGATTCAAGTCACAAAAAATATATAAATATGAGACTTTACAAAATAACATACAATAGATTACATAGCAAGAAAAACAAATCGCGAATATAATAAATATATACAACAAATTGAACAGATATTATTGCTTACCTCATGTATTTTCCAAGATCATATATCACTTGTTTGATGTTATTGTTGAAGTGCTCTGGGAGAGATAGAGGTAGCACGTACTGCAGTAATTATAAACCAATCATTTCATTATTTTCTAACATAACATAATGAATAGTACACGTAGTTTATGAATATATTGTAAATACAGAAGAACATAACTTACCTTGATGAAAGTATGCCAATCATGCGTTTTGAGCCCTAGCCCAAATTCACTTTTCTTTGATATGAGATTGCTTATGTTCCCAGGAAATCCTGTGGGAAATTGAATTTTTCGTATGACTTCTTTTATGGCATCACTTTGCTACTCCGTTAATAACCAAGGAAGGGCACTTATATTAATCTGATCTCTATTGCTATTTGAGTGAATGAAATTCTTCAGTGCATGATTGGATTCATGAATGTCATTACAAATTTTGACAATTTTTTCTTTGTCACGCCTTCCATCCAGTATTTTCCACAATGTCTCTGTTATATTCTTTCCAACATGCATAAGATCAAACAAATGCACAATTTGTAGGTCCTCGTAGTAGGGCAACCTACTAAATTGTCTAGGATAGCTTTTTAGTCCCTTTGGAAGGTTGTCAGTAGTGCCTTGACGACCTTCACGATCATCAATTACATAATTAGTAAACAAAAATCACAATAGAAATATATAAATTACAAACATAAACCATTAAGTGGAACGACATTACCTTGACGATTAATTCTATTATATTCCAACTTCCATAGGCGAGGTGTCATTCTTCGTGGCTTTGATGTAGTCTCTTCTTTCCCATTGAAAAGATTTTTTTCCATACTTCGATACTTATGATTCCTGTGGAGGAAGTGTCTGTACTCATCAAACACATGCTTTCCTAAACTTTTTGAATGATGAGATTTCATCTTTGGACCACAAACTGGACATGCAAATTTTCCCTTTGTTTGAAGACCTACAAGATAATGATATAATTGGATTATTAAATATGTTGATTTTTATAATTAGAATTATCATGCGCAACTTGAATTCACTATAACATACCACAAAAATGTGTTAGCCCTGGGGCATCATGTATTGTCCATACAAGTATTGCATGGAATTGAAATTGTCTTTGTCCTATTGGTCTAGACACGTCATACATAGTGACACCGTTCCATAACTCCACCAACTCGTCAATAAGAGGCTCAATATATACATTCATATCTTTAACTTGATATTTACCTACTTGAATGAACAGTAACATTACATAATTATTGTGACCATTTTACTGTAAAATTTGTAAGTACATGTAAATTAATAACTATCAAATGATAAAATACCTGGAACAATCATTGCCAACATAATGTGCTCCCTCTTTATTGACATCCACGGAGGAATGTTATTGTTGATAACAAAAACAGGCCACACCGAGCAAACAGATCTCATCTCTCCAAATGGATTGACACCATCCGCTGCCAATGAAAGCCTGAGATTACGAGGTTCTTCTTTGAAGTGTTGCCACTTTTCCTCTATGTGCATAAATGCCGAACCATCTGCAGGGATTCGAATAATGTCATCTCAACTTCTATTGCGTGCATGGTAATCCATAAATTGTGCCAAGCTAGTACACCTAAATAATTGTCGCATCCGTGGAATAATAGGGATGTAACGAAGAACCTTGTGAGGCACCTTTTTTGTTATTTGATCTGTTCGATATCTACTCGTATGACATACAAGGTATTGTGTTGCAAATTCATGTTCTTTATAATATATAATATGATCATTGGGACAAGCATGTATTGCTTGATACTCCATTCCAATATCTTTCATAATAGGAGATAATTCTCGATATGAGTGAGGTAGAATATTTGATGGTGGTAACAAAAACTCGCCTATCAATCTACATCAAAAAATATAAGTTGTTAATATAAACAATATTAGTGGTACATTATTCACCCTTTGTTAACTATAAAGACATATATGACATACCTTAACATACGTGACATTGTTATGTTGGATAAACCATTCATAACCTTCAAGTTCAACAACAACAATACAGCAGAGAGAAGAGTTGTTTGGGAGTCTTTGTATAGGGGCTCGTATGCCTTCTCAAGTAGAGGTACATCGAGGCTATCATCATCATCATGATCAGATCTGCTTGGACTAAATGTGTCATGGATCAATGTATTTATACCATCATCTTCAATTGTGTTTTCTGGTGCATGATCGTCATCTTCCATGGGATCATTATCTTCACCTTGGATATTCACACCCCCATGTTCCTCCATATCATGTACTTCCCTGGGGAGATCAACCTATATAAAATTGATTAACATAAATAAACCATGATCTTCAACTCATCATCAAGTGATTTCATATGTATATAAATTGTTAAAATGATATAATGAACAACTTACCAGTGGATGATAGTCATGCCCCCCTTCAATGTGACCATTCTCCCTACAATGTCTCTTAACTGTTTTGATTAGCAGTCTTCTACAGTTTAAGGCCTTACAAATTTTGCAAGGACAATAACATTTTCCATCACCTTTTCTTTTCAAGTTAGACCACAATCTAGCGATTGTCTCCCTATTTTTTTCTTCACTTATATTATCTGACATGATCATTCTTCGCAGGAAGCAAAAATTGGGCTATGAAAACTTTGGTCTACAACTTTCAGTGACTAAGCAAAATTGTCAAAAGTACACAAATCTTCTTAGACCTAGTTAAATCCTTTAATATTTTAAAAGTCTAGTTAAAATATACATTAGATTAAAAAATATACAATTTTCATGCCTGAGCGCGCGGCTACGACTAGTGCAATGGTCTTCTTGCTTAGCTCTAGAAGCTCTCTAGCAATCAAAACATATAAGCTACAAGGCCTAACAGCAATTTCAAAACATATAAGCTACAAGGCAAGACATATTACATGACATGGCAAAAGGATTAAAATATACATTAGATTAAAATATATACAATTTTCAAACCTGAGCGCGCGGCTATAACTCGTGCAATGGTCTTCTTGCTTAGCTCTAGAAGCTCTCCAGCAATCAAAACATATAAGCTATTAGAATTCATTAACTTTCTGTAATTGGAAAACTCTATTTGATATTAGACCATAAACTACTACTATTCTCTCCATAAGAACTAAGTACAAAATTCTTTCAAGTTCACATCCATGATTCCCTTTAGATTAAAATATACAGCAAAAATAAGCTAAAAGTCTAGTTAAAATATACATTAGATTAAAAAATATACAATTTTCAAACCTGAGCGCGCGGCTATAACTCATGCAATGGTCTTCTTGCTTAGCTTTAGAAGCTCTCCAACAATCAAAACATATAAGCTACAAGGCCTAATAGCAATTTCAAAACAAGGGTCATCAAAAGAACCAAAAACAATGTGTGCAAACAATACCTTGTGAAGTGGTATAGACAATTAGAAGATGCTACTATGTGCTAGGGAACTTCTTAGAACTGTTGGTATATTCTTACAACTTGTTACACCTGGGATATTCTTCTCTGTAGATGCTACTGTGTGCCGTGGTCCAAACGGGCCCATAAATGTGGTTGAATAGCAATACATTCAAGTGGCAATTACACAAGGGACAGTCACTGTGAGATATCCTCATGTGTGACTGTCCTTGTCACAAATGAGGACATCTCACAGTGACTGTCCCTTGTGTAATTGCCACTTGAATGAGGTCAGTCATTGTAAAGACAACATGATAATGTACACATACAATGAGTGTACATTATCATGTTGTCTTTACAGTGGCTGCCCTCATGTTGTATATTCTTCTCTGTAGATGCTACTACGTGCTAGGGAACTTCTTAGAACTGTTGGTATATTCTTACAACTTGTTACACCTGGGATATTCTTCTCTGTAGATGCTACTGTGTGTCATGGTCCAAACGGGCCCATAAATGTGGTTGAATAGCAATACATTCAAGTGGAAATTACACAAGGGACAGTCACTGTGAGATGTCCTCATGTGTGACTGTCCTTGTCACAAATGAGGACATCTCACAGTGACTGTCCCTTGTGTAATTGCCACTTGAATGAGGAACAAGGAGGAAGTGATACAATAATAGGGGGGTGATCATTTTAAAATGTGTTGGACACAGATATGTCCTCATTTCTGGGTATTTTAGCTCTCTAACAGCTGAATACTAGATTAAATAATAATGACAAAAGAAAAATAAACCCAACGTACTCAGAAATTGTAACTGTGATTTTGCGGAGGGAATCTCTCTCAGCGCTGTTGAAAACACAAATGACAACCCGCTTGATTTCACGGAGGGAATCTCTCTCGGTGTTGTTCAAAACACAAATGACAACCCGCTTTGTTCAAAACACAAATGATAACCCGCTTGATTTCGCGGAGGGAATCTCTCTCGGCGCTGTTGAAAACACAAATGACAACGTTCCTTTTTTTTTTGTACTTATATCCCGACCAACATACGGTCCATTTGTAATACAACATGATAATGTACACTTATAGTGAGTGTACATTATCATGTTGTCCTTAGAGTGACTATCCTCATTTGTTGAAGAAGAAAAGCATTAATGTGGCTGAATAGCAATACATTCAAGTGGCAATTACACAAGGGACAGTCACTATGAGATGTCCTCATTTGTGACTGTCCTTACAGTGAGTGTACATTATCATGGTGTCTTTAGAGTGACTGTCCTCATTTGTTGAAGAAGAAAAGCATTAATGTGGTTCAATAGCAATACATTCAAGTGGCAATTACACAAGGGACAATCACTGTGAGATGTCCTCATGTGTGACTGTCCTTGTCACAAATGAGGACATCTCACAATGACTGTCCCTTGTGTAATTCAAGTGGAAATTACACAAGGGACAGTCACTGTGAGATGTCCTCATTTGTGACTGTCCTTACAATGAGTGTACATTATCATGTTGTCTTTAGAGTGACTGTCCTCATTTGTTGAAGAAGAAAAGCATTAATGTGGTTCAATAGCAATACATTCAAGTGGCAATTACACAAGGGACAATGTCATGAGCCGTGACATATTGAACTTAGTATAATAATAAAATGATTAGATGATATATAATAATCTATTATTAACGGTATATAACAATAATATATAATTATTATCAAAAGATAATAATAATATATAGTTAGCATAATAAGTAATATGTTAATTAGATAATATTAAAATATTAATAAATAATATAATTATGATTATAATTATAATATAAATTAATAATAAATAATTATTAATAAATTATATATATTATATTATAATAATATATTAAGTAATAATATTAAATCAATTATTGATATAATAATTTTAATATATAAATAATATTAATAAACCTCTCAATATAAAATAATATGTTATCACTATAATAATATTTATTATAATATTATTAATATTACTAACATCATTAATTATAATATTTAATAATAACAATAACATTAATAATAATGTTTAAAGCAATATCGAATATCTGTAATCGATATACATCTACATTAAACATCTGCATTATCTATCACGATGAGGAATGAAGAAGTGATACAACAATCACTAGTCATTACACATCGATACCATGAGAGGATGATTAATGAACCAAATACTATGAAGTCAAGATCAACATGATATGAATAAGGGATAGGTCGCTATGTGTTTCAGAAGATGTATTGATAAGCAAGAAGGATAACCATTCATATATTATAAATAATCATTAATTGCACAAGTTTAGACAATGACATATCCGATAAAGCAATATCAAACATGAAGACCCGCTAGCAAATATGCACCATCACTTCCTATGTTATCATGACAATAACATAAACTAGATTGAATTCTACTATCTATATCAATAGACACCACATAGGAGGATATCGACTAAAGGATTAAAAGATTATTGATTGTCTGAGATAAACCACATCTTGTAGAAACACAAAAGCATCAGTGATTATATCACAAGCTATTGATGAATGAGGCATCAGTCATGGATAATAAGTACAATGTATCCTTAAGTATTAACAGGAATGGAAGTCAATTTGAAGATCAAACTCCATTACCAGCAATCAACCAATAAATGGACAATTATCAGAAAATGATATCGACTTATATCAGAGTAGAAAGATTGGATATAATCATAACAATATGGGATAAGGCAAGAGTTAATATCGATTGACTAAATACTAATGATAGTTAGACCAAACTAATACAAACACAATGGATGTTAACTACTGGTTGCACTACCAATTAGGGAAGATTACCTTCATAAAAAGATTTGATATTGAGTCAATCTGGGAGTTATCTATGATCAGAAAATAATGAAATAATATTATGTGAACTGTCAGATTATGGAAAGGTGTGATTAACAAAGGGACATGGAGGAAGAAACAAGACACGTCTCATTCATAGCATCTCTTCATTTGTTAAAGACAATATAAGAATGCATTCTCGTCAGTCACTCAAGGCATCATTAGAACTTTATTTACTTATCCATATTTGGATATACTCAATAGAGCATCTACCTTTGGCAGTTTGGTTTCAAGTTTATCATTGCAGATCAGAGACAACACCATGATTGCACAGATAGAAAGGATAGTCAGAAATAGCATCAATATTTGAAGTTGCAAGCATATAATTCAGAATCTGAAATAGCAACATATCACTCATAGCGATATTACACATTTGCATAATTACATCATCATATCAGACACAACAAATACATTGTTGTAAGCAATACTTATTGATTGTATATCGATATTGTTTATATCAGACATAGCATCATTATACTATCACTATAAGTGATAGAAAACATCATATTCATAGCATATTTCATATCATTATATCCGACAGTGCTATTAAACATATTGGTATCAATATCGTCCTGCACACATATTGTGATTGAATTTGAAATAGCGGTTCATATCTTAAGTAACCTCCATTACTTAGTTTAATTGTAAGTAGCTGATAGAGTAAGTCTGAGAAGTGGAGTAATTGTTCCTATTTTCCAAGTTAGCCAAAAAGGGGACATTACAGACAATCACTGTGAGATGTCCTCATGTGTGACTGTCCTTGTCACAAATGAGGACATCTCACAATGACTGTCCCTTGTGTAATTCAAGCAGCAATTACACAAGGGACAGTCACTGTGAGATGTCCTCATTTGTGACTATCCTTACAGTGAGTGTACATTATTATGTTGTCTTTAGAGTGACTGTCCTCATTTGTTGAAGAAGAAAAGCATTAATGTGGTTCAATAGCAATACATTCAAGTGACAATTACACAAGGGACAATCACTGTGAGATGTCCTCATGTGTGACTATCCTTGTCACAAATGAGGACATCTCACAATGACTGTCCCTTATGTAATTCAAGCGGAAATTACACAAGGGACAGTCACTGTGAGATGTCCTCATTTGTGACTGTCCTTACAGTGAGTGTACATTATCATGTTGTCTTTAGAGTGACTGTCCTCATTTGTTGAAGAAGAAAAACATTAATGTGGTTCAATAGCAATACATTCAAGTGGCAATTACACAAGGGACAATCACTGTGAGATGTCCTCATGTGTGACTGTCCTTGTCACAAATGAGGACATCTCACAATGACTGTCCCTTGTGTAATTCAAGCAGCAATTACACAAGGGACAGTCACTGTGAGATGTCCTCATTTGTGACTATCCTTACAGTGAGTGTACATTATCATGTTGTCTTTAGAGTGATTGTCCTCATTTGTTGAAGAAGAAAAGCATTAATTTGGTTCAATAACAATACATTCAAGCGGCAATTACACAAGGGACAGTCACTGTGAGATGTCCTCATTTGTGACTGTCCTTACAGTGAGTGTACATTATCATGTTGTCTTTAGAGTGACTGTCCTCATTTGTTGAAGAAGAAAAGCATTAATGTGGTTCAATAGCAATACATTCAAGTGGCAATTACACAAGGGACAATCGATCACTGTGAGATGTCCTCATGTGTGACCTTTGTGAAGGCAAGTGCCAATTTGTACCCAAGTTACCAATATTGTGGCAAAAGTGGGAATGAAGCATTTAGGGGTCAAATTGGGCAAAGAAGTGTAGAAGTGGCCTATGTGAGGTCTAAATAGCCTAACTAAGTCATGGTTAGGGTCTTATGGTGTTTGAACAATAAGTTTTGAACCAAAATCCCAAAGGTTGTAACAAGTTGTCAATGTTGTCATTCACAACATTGACAACATTTGTGCAAGGGAGCATTTTCGAGTAAGATGGTTATGTAACTATATGAAACCATTGAATTAGGCATCAGATCAACTATAAGAGGCCTCCATCGATCTGTGCAAAAGGTTGGGGGGAAAAACATTTGGAATTAAGAAGATTTGTAGAGTAACACGGTTTTAGTGAATTCTTGAGTTTTTTTGTTTCTTTGTTTTCAGTTGATTAATGGATTAGATAGCTCGCAGTGTCTATTGGAAAAGTTAGTACAAGTTGTTTTTTTATTCTGTGTTGTGTTTTTTTTGAGTTTTGAAGCATTCCAACTAGTTTGTTAATTCTTTTGTTAAGTACCCTATCATTGGTTTGAACCAAGCAGGTTGAACAAATGGAGTCTTAGCTCATCATTCCATTGTCAATTTTGTACGGGCTCTTGGAATGGGTGAGGAGACTCCATGTACTATATGTTTGGAAGGAGGGGCCCTGGGAAGCTCATTTTCTATGTTTGCAATGATGTCGTAGGTGAGTCAGTTGAGCACAGTTAGGGATGACAAATCATTACAAGAAGATTACAACAAGTTGAATGCATTGGTTGCTTCAACTAAAATCTCATGGAGAGGTAGACACACATCTAAAGAAGCCCCAAGTCAAATTAGAAGATTGGGTGAGTTTCTTTGGCTGCTAAGAAAACAAACTCTTAGTCAGACTGTCCAAGTTGTGTCAAAATACTTGTTTTCAGGCATGGCTGTAGCAGTTGGTGTACAAAAAATCTAGGAGGAGAAGACCTTAGATATCTTGGAGTTCTCAATAAAGGGCATCTGAATCCTAAGCCCTTTAGGTGGCATAATATAAACAAAAAGGCTTGACAAAGGCCTAATTGCTAGCAGCCTATTTTTGGGTGCAATTGGCATGGTTTGATGAACCGGATTGAAGTACTGATGAAAAGTATAGGTGAAGGAGTAATATTGAAACCAATAGAGGTCCTAGTGGCCAGCCTCTCCATGGAGTAAAGTTCTAGTTGAATGTGTTTCAATTTGTGAAGACAAGACTAGGAGTGTCCTAGTAGCTAGATTGGTATTGAGCAGAGTTCATTGTATTTCTTGTTGGTGTGCACTAGTTGAAGGAGTGGGATCTTGGGTAGAGATACCTAAAGAGTGTAGGGATAGTTAAGTACCCTATCAAGTCAAAACATTGGCCTAAAGAGACCCTAGTGAAGGATAGGGAGTGAGCAAGACAAAGTGTTACATCAATTAACAAGATCATTTTTTGGTAATTGTGTACATTATCATGTTGTCTTTACAGTGATTGTCCTCATTTGTTGAAGAAGAAAAGCATTAATGCCGTTCAATAGCAATACATTCAAGTGGAAATTACACAAGGGAATATCACTATGAGATGTCCTAAGTGTGACTGTCCTTGTCACAAATGAGGACATCTCACAGTGACTGTCCCTTGTGTAATTGCCACTTGAATGAGGACAGTCACTGTAAAGACAACATGATAATGTACACAAGTACCATGAAGGTAGTCGCAAGTTAGGGCTGTTTCATTGCATACCCGAAACAATGAAGACATTACAGTCCACAAAACGTTTGTGCTTGAAAGATGAACAAATAAAATTAAACTTCTAAATAACCAAAGCCGCTAACAATAAATTCAACACAGATATGTCCTCATTTCTGGGTATTTTAGCTCTCTAACAGCTGAATACCAGATTACATAATAATGACAAAAGAAAAATAAACCCAACGTACTCAGAAATTGTAGTGTGATTTCGCGGAGGGAATCTCTCTCGGCGCTGTTGAAAACACAAATGACAACGTTCTTGTTTTTTTTGCCCTTATATCCCAATGTGATTTCACAGAGGGTTACGGTGCTGTTGAAAACACAAATGACAATGTTCCTTTTTTTTTTGCCCTTATATCCCGACAACATCGCAATTGCAAGTTAGGGCTATTTCACTGCATACCCGAAACAATGAAGATGTTACAGTCCACAAAACATTTGTGCTTGAAAGATGAAAAAATAAAATTAAACTTCTAAATAACCAAAGCCGCTAACAATTAATTCAACATAGATATGTCCTCATTTCTGGGTATTTTAGCTCTCTAAGAGCTGAATACCAGATTACATAATAATGAAAAAAGAAAAATAAACCCAACGTACTCAGAAATTGTAGCTGTGATTACGCGGAGGGTTACGGCGCTATTGAAAACATAAATGACAACGTTCTTGTTTTTTTTTCCCTTATATCCTGATGTGATTTCGCAGAGGGTTACGGCGCTGTTGAAAACACAAATGACAACTTTTTTTATTTTTTTTGCCCTTATATCCTGATGTGATTTCACAGAGGGTTACGGCGCTATTGAAAACGCAAATGACAACGTTCCTTTTTTTTTTTGTCCTTATATCCCGACAACGTCGCAATGGCGACGTTGCCAAATGTATTGTCGTCGCAAACTGCGACGGTGTCGGGCTATATCTGAAAAAAAAAAGCCAAAACCGCATGACATTTGCCTATCGTCGCAAATTGCCGTCGCAATTTCACCCCAAATGTATTAGTGTTTCTCTTGCCATGTGATGTATGTTCCAAAAAAAGATGAACATGGTAATGAAATTGCTGAGAAAATATTAGTTGTGAATTACAAGCCTTTAAACAGCTGTCTTGCCAACAATCAACATCCTTTTCCCAGCAAGGATTATATTTGGCAACGTATACAAGGTTGTAATGTTTTCAGTAAGTTTGATCTAACAAAAGGTTTCTGGCAGATATCAGTGCATGAGAAGGATCACTACAAAACTGCCTTCTCAGTGCCCCAAGGTTTGTTCGAATGGAATGTACTTCCATTTGGTATCAAGACAGCTCCCTCTATTTTTCAGAGTTTCATGGATAGAATATTTGCTCCTTATGCTAAATTCATCCAACCTTATATAGATGATATTTTAATCTTCAGTCAGGATTATAAATCTCATCTGGAGCATTTAAAGAAATTTCTATCTATATGCCAAACTCATGGAATTTGTTTGAATCTTACTAAATTGAGTTGGTGTACAGAAAGTTTGATTTTTATCGGTACTCGCATTGAGCTGAATGGTAAGCTTTACCCTCAAGATCATTTGTTGAAAGCTATTCAGAAGGTTGAGGTAAAAGATAAGAAAAGCTTACAGAGATTTCTAGGTATGGTAAATTATGTTGCAGGTTATTTTAAAAATATTGTAGAAGCCAGAAAAGAGCTTAATAAGATTTTAAGGAAGAATGCTCCTGCCTGGTCCGATAAACATAATCAGGCTATAGAAGATATAAAGCAACAATGTCAAAACTTGCCACCTCTAAGAATACCTGGAAAAGGAAAAAAGATAGTACAGACTGATGCTAGTAATGAAGCATGGGGTGCTATACTTTTAGAAGTTATTGAAAATCAAGGTCACCTGAAAGAAGAAATTGTCAGATTTGAATCAGGTACTTTCAAAGGTTCAAAAATGAATTACCATTCAACTCATAAAGAGTTACTTGCAGTTGCGCATGCCTTTGAAAAGTTTCAATTGTTTATTGGTGATCAAATATTTGTTTTGAGAAGTGATCTTCAAAATTTGCTTGGATTCTTCAAGAAAGAATCTAAAAACAAGGTTGTTAGAGCCCAATTACTTAGGTGGGCACAGTTTTTAGATACCTTTGAATTTGATACAGAACACATTGAAGGTACTAAAAATGTTCTTGTAGATTTTCTCAGTCGAGAAGGATGTTTGAATCATATCAATAGTTTGAATCAATTTGTTTTTCATGAAGATGAGCTTCAGATTCTTCAACCTCATCTTAGAGATTTTGTTACTGGCAGTCAACAAGACATTTTGTCTAATTTGCAGATTGTTTTATATGATCAACCTAGATCATGGGAAGAATGGGTTCAAAGAAGAGATGTTATAAGAAGTGAAGAACAAGTAGTCCAAGAATTTCAAGATCAGCATGTTTAGCATGTTCGCAGTCTTAGTGCTCCTGTCTCTGATATACAGGTATATCAGCCTAATCTTAACACTGAATTAGAAGCTGAGCAAGATAATATTGTCCTTCACCTTTATGCAAATATTCAGGACATTTTCGATGGTTATGAGGATCAAAGATATCAGGTGATTCTTTCTGAATTTAATAATATTTCAGTTCCTGAATATAATGTCAGAATGATCAGAGAAAGAAAGGAAAGCTATAATTTTGTCAGTCATGTTAATTGGAATATTGATACTCTATCTATTTCCAAATCTATTCACTATGATTTGCGAAATCTTCACTTTGCTGCCTCCAAAAATTTGTTGACAGATTCTATTATACAAAAAACACCTTGTCAACCATTAGAACAAGATATAAAGGTTTTCTTGCAGCACACTCAGACAGGTACTACGTCCTTTGAATGGCCAGTTCATATTCTCAGTAGTACTCATATTCCACATCAAAGAAGATGGCTAGTTGAAGCAAATCCATTCGAGAATTTCTTCAGAGGTGTATTTCCTCACTCTCATGATTTGCTCCCTGTAGTGAATAATTATGGTTACTTGTTTAAACTGATTTTCCATTCATATTTGTCTAATCCTATCAATCAGTTTATCTTTGACCATTATGGTCCATCTCAGGTACAAACTGACACCATGGAAATACAAAGTCTGTATCATTTTGTCACAACAAGAGAGCCAATCTGGATTTTCACTAGATTTCAGACTCTTCCTGAATACCACAGTGATAAAGCATTTGTCCGTTTAACTCGCAGTATTCTCTTGCATGAAGAAACTTTGGAAGAACACCAGGAGAATCTTAGCCAAAGACTGATTGATGATAGTGATGAAGAAGGTTTTGTTTGGTCACCCTGATGTCATTAATGCGGCATACACCTAATAAGTGGGGTTGTCACTTATCTGAGCAACCTTCCTCTCAAAAGGAAAAGGAGGCATGGACCCTACCATGGTATAAAGGAGGTAAAATACTACCTTAAAGTATTACGAGTTATCCTTTTCATGTCAAAAAGATGTTTGTTCTCATTCTCTTGTCATTGTTCTATCTCATTCCTAGCGAGATTCCTACAAGAGAATGTTTGCTTTAATAAAGTAGCTTTTGGAGATGCTTCACCGACAATGTGATAAGATTCCTGATAAGATGAACACGTGTCATCTTTCTATGGATGAATTTCAAAGCTTGTAAAACTCTTTTGAAACTAAAAGACGGTTCCTTGCCTATAAAAGGGATGCAGTCCTCACTTTCAAATTAAGTTTTAGTCAGACAGTCTCTTAGGCTAGAAGGTCTATAGAGTAGGTTCTAGACAGCATAGAGAGTATGCTCTCTTCCTTCAAGGAAGATCAGAAATCAGACTGCTAATCTGGATGTAGTATGTCTTTAGAATCAGAGTCCTGTAAGCAAGTTATTTGCGGTATCATAATCCTTGTAATTATTGTCATATGCATTGGCATATATGTCTTATGTAAGTGCCAGAAAATAGTATTTTGAGTTAGGCTCACATTCATTTTCTTGAGTAAACATGGTGAATGAAGATGACATATAACATCCACCGTGCTGTCAAATTTAATTTTCTTCCTGTCACGTATGCATAATATTTGCTAATTTTTTAAAAAGTATATATTTACAATTTAACAAACTATTTCCTTGGAAGTGAAGTAATAGGATGAGAGTTTTTTCTATCATGCAAAATGAGACACACAAAAGACTATGCTCAAGTAGATAAGGGCAATAATTAAGCAAAAATGTTTAAAGAACTATGACTTAGTAGGTAAGGTGCAAAGGACTTTGACCAAATGGAATATGGTATGACTTTACAAATGATATGATATTATTTTCAATTATAAAGAAATATATTCTATCTAGCAAATTTGGATAGAGTAATGAGGTTTTGTTTGTTATACATAAATAACAATGTATTATAATAATTATACTATTGCAATCAAACTCATGAGTTCTTATTAAGTAAAAAATGATGTCATGTAAAGCATATCAAATATAATATTCTATTAGGCACATATAACTAATGTCAATGGATAACAACACAAAATATCATGTAGACACGATAATTGTTCGTGTGAAAGGGTGTTTTGCCTAGCTAGCTCATCCACACCAAATTTCACTTAAGGTACACATATTATGTTAGTGTAAAATTAAGCTTACTTAGGAATACTATTTGAGTAGGAAACTATCTTTAAGCTCATGCTATATTTGATGAGTTTTAATTAAGTGGACATGCTCATTTTGACTCCACTAAATTTAAATTGGCCTATAAAATATCATATTGTGAGCTAGCTTATGTATTTATTTAGCTCCTCTTCACTTATTCACTAATATTTGCATTTTTTGTGGTTTTTGAACTTTTTTGTAGGTTTAAGTGTGTTTTTTCTTATCTGAGGTGGCTATGTTGTGTTGGCAATCATCCAAAGATCTTAATAGTTTCTACATGGTATCAAAGTAGGATTGATTTAGTTTTCTAATTTGATATTTTATTGAGGCATTTAATAAAAACTCCAATTGAATGTCGTGTTTGCAGTTGTGTTTGTGTTTAGGCAAGCCTTGTGCACATAGGTCATGAATTTGTGACCAACATCATTGTTGGTATTGAATTTGAATAATCGGTGAGAAGGCTGACCCATATACAAATGGTTTGATTGCACATGCAAGTCAATTCAACTCACATTGCAAGTAACAATTTGTCAAATGAAAACAACATGTTTATTCTTGGTTTTAGGTCAATTCATTTAAGTGAAGGCCATGAGCTTTTGCCAAAGGCAATTTCCTTCTCAAGCATGTCACTCTTGTGCATGTGTACGGTGTGATTTTTTTTATCTTTGTTAATTGATTTGCACACTTTAAGGATGTGGTATTTTGGGAGTGTTAAGTCACTAGAAAGCCACAAGAAAATTGCATATCTACAAAGAAGATACCCAATAGAGATACTAGTAGAGCTTGGTTGATTATACTGTAGAACATAATTCTTTCTCAATTGAACCACAATTTTTGTTGCAAGTGATGACTTGGATTTATATTAAATTGAGGTTTAAGGGTATGCTTTGGCTAATTTTTAACTTTGTATGTGATTCACAAATTTGGATGTGAATGCAATCCTATGACTATGATTGTGATGGGTGTGATCCAATGGTGCATAGCTTGATCAACTTTATAAACCTCCTATTAAAAGATAATATGAGATTTTTTTGCATATGCATTAATTTTTTAAGGTGCCAAAATGGGATGGGAGAATTTCAAATTGAATCAAGAGGGTGTTCTTGTGTCATGTTTTGTATACTTCTACAAAATTTGCTTTAGTTCTTTTCTTCTTCTTTTTTCAATTATTTTCTTCTACGCCTACTTCAAGCATGGATTCAAATCATTTTGTGACGTAGGATAGGTAAGGAGGATCCAATTAAGGATAGTCCTCACAAGCAACAAAACACCACAATGCAAAATAACACAACAAGACAATTGTTTTCAATTGAATTTTCATTAACATGCCCAACTGTAAGGCGTTCCGAGTTAGGGCCACTTACAATCAAGAAATAGTTCTGGAAGATCAACAAAGATCCAATCCAACTTTAGCTAGTCCAGTTCTAAAACAAATTAGCAACTGATAGAAACCCTAAGGAAGATCTAATTTGAGCTCGCAAGCCTCTCCAAGAAATCTCCTTGTCTCCAAGAAAACAACCACTAGCTCTTCTATTACAAACTATCAGATAACAATCTGATCTTCAAGATCTCGCAAGATCTAGATCTAATCCTTGTATCTTCCCCAAATCTCATAAAATCTCAAATCTCATCCATCTACCTAAACAACTACCTCCAACACTCCTTAAATACTAATCTTCAGCCACAAGTCGGCTGGATGACATAATTAACTCCTAAGCCAAGCCGGCTACTATTACAAACAAATATTAAATGCAACTATAGTCAGCTCATAAATAGCCTTACAAACATTTAATTCTCCATGTCAGCCTCAAGATCTACATAGGAGAATGCAACAAAAGATACCAACAATAAATGCACAAGTCAGCCAACCAAATCACCAAGAACTCTAGTCGGTAAACCAGAACTACTAAGTGCCAGAGAAATAACCGAGAAAAAGTGAAACAACTGACCAAGCCAAGCAACACCGAGAAACACAAGCATCATCGAGCACAAGTTCCACCGAGCACAAGAAGTTTCACCGAGTTCCTTCAGCGATTGAGCTTCCTTCAATAACTGAGATCGTCTGTTAAAGTTGCAACCGAGTACCATAGAACCAAAACAACACACCTCCATGCAGATTCATCGAGTACCCTAGAATTCCCCTGCATCATCTTGTCATTCCCTTGACACATTTTAAGTATATTGATCAAAAATTGAAAGTTCAACTTGTGCTAAAGAACAAAAATTTGCATAGGATTACAATGGTGTCACTGAGAAAGAACTCGTTTACAACGAAGTTAACAAAAAATGGTTTAGTAAGTGTGATCAAGCCTACAAACAATAAATTTTGAGATCTTGAAGATAATATATTACAAAGGCTAATAGATATAAATCAATTATTGAATAAAGATCATATTTCTTCAAAAGCATAGAAAAAAAGTGTTGTTGAGCTACTTCAGTAACTTGATGGTTCTAAGGAATTCTTTAGCAACCATGGTTACACCAAATCTCTCTATGTCCCAAAATCATTGGGAGAAAGTGAAAGGAGAACCGTTAGGGCTTGGGGTCTAAAAAACCCAATGAGAAAGTGGTAGCTTTGGCTTCCTCAGAAATTGGTAATATAAGTAATGCATTCCGCACAAGATAAGGAGGAATTCTTTCCAAAATTTGATCCTTTAGTGCACAAGGGTTGTAAGTTGTTTGTTCAAACAAGATTTTTTGGAAGTAATTAGAAGCAACTTGCCTCATCTAATCATCTAAAATGAATTCTAATCCATTCTCATCAAGGAGTTTAGAGATGGTATTCATTCCTATGCCTCATAGTGGATTGGTGAAAAAAGAAAATGTTATTCTAATACTTGTGTAGGAAATATATGCAACAAAATATTGAGTATGTGTAGGATCATGGTATGTCAAAAAGTGGCAATGGGAAAAAAACTATATTTTCTATCTTGCCAAACATGGCAAAATCTACTTTGACTTTTTGTACGGGTCAGATAAAATTTGAATTTGGTTTAGTAATACCAAACCAAATCGGATACTAGTTAATATTGGATATTTGATCCAAATCAGATACTCGAAACAAATCGGATACCCAGTTTGAAAAAAATGAAAAACACATTTTAGTAAAATGGGCATAACTTTTGTGTTTCTTATTGAAATTTTGATTTTTTATAGGTTTTGGAAAGGTGATTAGGATAGGTCTACAATATGGATAAGGTGATTTTATTATATTATAGACCAAAACTTAATTATAATCAAATGTTTAAGTGAATCTTTAATTTCTTTAAACTTGTAATAATCACAACTTTTGCATACAAAAATATTATTTTTTAGTTTAGTTTTTCTCCCATAAGAATTGACATAGTTAAAAAGTAGTAAATAATGAAAAACTTACATTTTATGTACTAATGAGAGTAAAAAATTTCACAAATCATTATATAGGATTTCCTTGTTGCCTTTGATCCTTTGTACGCAATTGCCTAAGATGACCTGAGAGAAAATGTCTCTCTATACCTCTCTTGTCCTCTCTCGATTTACTTAAATTTCTATCTTTCTCTCTCTCTACTAATTTATCTTCTCTCTATTTATGTCCCTCTCTCTAACTCCCTCTACCCATACATATTTATTACTTGTTTCTGTCACCTCCTTTCTATCTCATGCTTTCCCCCTCTATCTCTATCTCCCTATAGATATATCTTCACGTCTATCTATATCTCATTATCTCCATATCTCTCTTATTTTCTTCATCTCTCCCTTCACCTATCATAATAAATCAATTAGTTGAAGGGGCGAAGGGATGGTATGGAAGGGGAAAGAGGTGGGATGGTGATATGATAGAGGAATAAAAAAAGGTGATCGATGGGATTTTTCCAGTTGCTAGGAGATCGCTGACTGCTGGTGTGGTGCCAGGCATTTCGGCTAAGGTCTTGCCTTCTGTGAAGGTTGCCGAATATTCTTGGGTTTCGCTAGTTGTTGGTGCTTCGTCGTCTACTGGGGCATCATCGGTTGCTGGTGCTAGGGTTTTGTCTTTGGCTAGAGGTCAGCCGTCGGTGGGAAAATTGCAGATGTCGCTGGATGCTGGAATCTCTGTTGGGGTGCCCTCAATTGCTTCTGATGGGGCGCTGGAGGTATCACAAGAGGCTGGATTGGTTTTGCCGGTAGGTCCCTATCTAATTACTGGTTCTTCATAGCCTGTGAGTGTTTCTTGACCTACTAGGGGTTCTTCGATTCCTCCTAGTGGTGCTTCAAAGCCTCAGGGGACATTAACGTATGCTGCTATAGTTTCTAACAGGGCCACTACCAATTGCTCTAGTGGGGTTGGGAGTGGTCATGGTTCAAGTGCTAAGGGTCATCTCCCTGTCTCGAACCCTATCTAGCTCTTCTTGGGTGAGGAAGTGATAGAATATATTGAGTGTGCATCCTCTGATTTTTCTTCTAATGGTGTGATTTATCGCTTCTTGGGTTTGTGACTGAGCCTTGCTAATTTGCACCGGTGGATTTCTAATCATTGGGAACCTATCATTTCTGGTACTATTCATATTTTCCCTATGGAAAAGGGTTTTTTTACTGCTAAATTTGATAATGCTGAAGATAGAAAGTTGATTATGTGAAAAAACTCTTTCTCTTGGGATAATCATTATATGCTGGTAATGAAACCTTGGTTTCCTGATTTTTCCCCCTCTTCTGAAATCTTTAACAAGATTCTGATTTGGGTAAGGCTCCCTTATCTTCCTCTCCATTTTTGGGTTGAATCCCTTTTTGAAGCGGTGGGTGATGCTATCAGAGACTTTTTGATGGTGGATGAAGAGTCATCTGATATTATGCACTTGACTTATGCACGTCTATTGGTAGAGATGGAAATCTCTAAGGGGTTACCATAAAAGATTAAGTTTGAGTACTCTAACACTTCCTAGATTCAAACTTTGGATTATGAAGGGCTTCCTTTCAGATGTAGGAAGTGTTTTAAAATGGGTCACTTGGTAGCTCAATGTGGATTACAAAAGACTAAGACCAAAAGGTCTGCTTCTTGGTGGAAGGGTGCTTCATTCGACCATTATACAGTTGTAAAGAAAAATATTGATCTTGCTGAGAATTTTGGGCCTGAAGATGTCACCACTACTGGTAGATCTGAGGTTGCTCAGTGTACTAGCGATTCTTCAATTGGCACAGTTATAGTTGTTTCTAACGGTATCTCTACTACTAATTCTGCTGATGTTGGGGTTCGTCCACTTGTTTCGAGTCTTGTTGGGTCCACTAAATAGTCTGCTAGTGCTTTTGCTGGTACTGTTGTTGTTGGTTTTGTTGGTGATCCTCCTATTGGTTCTAGTCTTGCTGGGTCTACTGTCATTTCTAATGGTAACTTGGGTGCTGGTCAGTCTGTTGGTAGTTTTGCTAGTTTTGCTCCTGTTGGGTCTGCTGGTTTCCTTCCAGCAAATCCCATTTTGGCCGGTCTCTCTATTGTTGCAGAGCAATCTGGACTTGGTGCTTCTCCCTTGTGTTTGGTGTAAGGACCCCTTGTTGGTGTTGTCTAGTCTTCTTATGCTTCTCTCTTGAGACCTTCCTCTCAAGACTAGTAGGAGAAGACTTCTTTGGTAGAAGAGGGGTGGACCCCTGTTACTGGTAAACATCATAAAAAACCCTCTCTACAATTTGATATGACCCTTCACTCCCAGAAGAAGGGAGGGAAAGGTAAACCTTAGATTTTAAAATTTCATTAGAAGGGTGCTAAAGGAAAATCTTAGTTTTGGTTTTCTTCTTTAGCTTGGGTTTGCATGAAGATTGTTTCATGTATTGTTTCATCCAGGTTGTGGGTGCCTGTTGTAAAACCCTCACTTTGGTTTTGATCCGTTCCATTTTTTAGGGCTTCTTTGAATATCTTTTGTGACCACTTTGTTTAGGGTTTCGGGGCCCCTTCAAAACCTGCTTTTACCTCAATCAAAAACAATATGGGTTATGTATATGTGGTTACCATGCTTGAGAAAGAGACTATCTGATTGTGTTCTAATTTTTATTTTTAGATTAATTATATAGCTCACCCACACTTAATTCTTATGTGTCTTTTTACATTACTCTTGCATTCTTGAAACTTTCTTAATTGATAGTTGTCTCTAATAGATGACAATGTTATAATAGACATGATTTAGACCTCAATAATATTAATTATTTAACCTTAATACACAAAAGAACCCTTGTAAGAAAATTTAGCTATATCAAGAGTATATATTGGATCTTGGCAGTCACAAATTATTCACATACAATTATTTATGTAAAAGAGAATATTAAGATAAAAACTATTGCTAACCCTAATATTTATATTATCTTTTGAATACTATTTAAATGATAATAGACTTGAGTATGATTTTAATGGATTATAATTGTTGTGGGGACATCAATTCAAATGATAGATGACTTGTTGTTCTGTTTGAATTTAAACATTGAAATCATGATCATATTATTCATATGTAATTATTTAAGTAAAATAGAATATTAAGATAAAAACTATTGGTAACCCTAATATTTATATTATCTTTTGAATACTATTTAAATGATTAATAAACTTGAAGATGATTTTAATGGGTTATAATTGGTGTGGGGACATCAATTCAAATAGTAGATGAATTGCTGATATGTTTGGATTAAACATTCAATTCGCGGTCATTTAATGTGAATGGTGATTTACAAAAATGTTATAGATTATTATTTGTTGTATGAGTAAATATAGTGAATTTAATCTTCTTGAGATGCAATTTTAATGTTGACTACTATAATGAATAACAATTACAAGGCATATTCCTGCCCCTTCTGGGGTTTCTAATGTTACATGCCCTTTTGTGGGCTTCTCCACCTCTTCTGAATTACAGAAGGCTATTGGTAAGATGGAGGATGGATGGACTACTATGAAGGGAAAGAAATCTAAATCATCCACTCACTCTTTTGATATGAAATTACGTTCACATAAGGATGG
The DNA here is from genome assembly GCA_027943335.1 of Chamaecyparis obtusa. Taxonomy (NCBI): domain Eukaryota; kingdom Viridiplantae; phylum Streptophyta; class Pinopsida; order Cupressales; family Cupressaceae; genus Chamaecyparis; species Chamaecyparis obtusa. Next base: position 116,785 of record BSBK01007819.1, on the reverse strand, counting down.
GCTAAAATGTAAATCTTGATCACCCTTTGTTGTATTTGGTTTGGGCTTTTGTCCATTTGGTAGGAACTTGGGTTTGTTCCTTTGGTCTGTTTGGTGGGGCACCACAGTTGTTTTGGTCTTTTATTGCTATATCTTTTAATGGTCATGTATAAGGTTTCGGGTCCTTTCAAAACTTGTTTTTATGTAATCAAAACAATTACAAGGCATATGATGCATCTTAATTATTAAGAGAAATAGTGTAAATTTTATTATGATGCTTCAAATGTGTATATTTTGGATGTAATTGATATGCTCATTGAGTGTGTCGGAATGTTTATGGGATGATTAATTGGAGAATGAGAGATCAATCAAGAACCCTAGTTACCCTTCCCACTTCACTTGTAAAGCAAGGGGGACTTGTGTGTTACCCTTCCATCTAAGCGCACAAAAAATGTGGTGAGGTTCTTCACTGAATTTAATAGGACTCTAGATATTGAATCAGAATCCAACCATAACATACATAATATTGATCTTGAATATTATTACCTTCGTTATAAAATTCACAACACCATTATAGTAGGATTATAATAAAAAACACACCTTTTTATTTGGAATGGTTTAAAGGAGGTAAGATACTACCTTAAAGTATTACGAGTTACCCTTCTCGTGTCAAAAAGATGTTTATTCTCATTCTCTTGTCACTGTTCTATCTCATTCCTGGCGAGATTCCTACAAGAGAATGTCTGCTTTTAATAAAGTTGCTTTTGGAGATGCTTCACCGCCTACTTGATAAGATAAGATGAACACGTGTCATCTTCCTATGGTCGGATCTCAAATGTTGTAAAACTCTTTTGAAACAAAAAGATGGTTCCTTGGCTATAAAAGGAACGTAGTCCTTACTTTCAAAATCAAGTTTTAGTAGGAGAGTCTCTTGAAGTCCTTTAGGGTTGTAGTTTCTGGAAAGCATAGAGAGTATGCTCTCTTCCTGTTTAGGAAGATCAGAAATCAGACTGCTAATCTGGATATAGTATGTCGTCAGAGTCTGAGTCCTATAAACAAGTCATATGCAGTATCATAGTTCTTATTGTCATTATCATATGCATTGGCATATATATAATAGTTAAGCACCTGATGTAATGAAATAGATGTGTTATCCTGTTTCTCAGAGCTTGTTAAAAATTTGGTATCAGAGCCTGTAAAAATAGTATCTTGCTTAAAATTCCCATTTTGAAGTATTGTATTCTTTATTCTGGATATCAATTCTGTGTATCTTTGGTGTTCTGTTTGAGTTGTGCGTGAAGTAAGTCCTCATGTTGTCAGCCGTGTTATGCATTTTAGAGGTGGGAAGGTAGCACTGGATCTCATATAACAGAATGAACCAAGATGTCAGAATTCTAGAATACTACGAATGATAGCAATACGGACGAAGAAGGACTTGTAAGTTTAAGTTCTATTTTTGATACTGTTCAAAATATCAATTTGGATAATCCATTTCAGTCTGATCAAAATGATTTAGAACTTCCTAGTGAACGTTTTAAATTACCTACAAAGAAATGGAATGAATTGTATGGAGATTTAGGTTTTCTGTCTTATAGATCTAAATCAGTCTATAAATTGATAGAAATGCAAGTAGTTGTGAAGAATAATCAACTCCATAGCTATATTAATCTTTTGTCTAATAAGGAGATTCAAAATTTGGTCCGACAAGTCAAACAAAAAAATGGTTTTAAATATTTGCATATAGGTAACATTGTAGCCAGTGTTGAACCCTTGTATAGAAAAGGTATTCCAACCACAGTAATTATGACCTTGCTTGATATGATAATGGGAGGTATCTCTGCTCCTATGGCTGCTGGTGCTACTGTTTTTTATGTTGTTCCTAATTTTGCTGTAAGTCTTTTGGATGATCACCTTGATAAGATTCTTATGTTTCAGTTTGGTACTCAATACCTTGATATGAAAGCTGGATCAAGAACACATGCTTTGTTCTTTGCTTTGTATGGTCGGTTGTTCAATACTACCATACCCATAGTTAAAGATCCTAGAGGTGATAAGTCTAAGGGTAAATATTCTTTGTTATGGAAAACTAAAAAGAAAGGATTCTCAATTAACTGTTCCTAAGATGGCTAACTTGTCTGATATAAAAGTTCCAAAAGAATGGATTATTGATGTGAGAACTCTTAAATAATTAGATGTTCCCAGAAATCTTACTATAATATCAGATATCAGAGAAAGTGCTACTAAAGCTCATATTTCCTTTGCCAATGACACACTGTCTGCTTCTAGTTCTGCCAGTTCCTCATTCTCTCAATGAGAAATTCCTTTAACTAGATCAGGATCCACTCTACTAAAGAAATATTTGTGTTCTCATCATGATACTATCCTGAACCCTCATGGTTCTATGTACTATACTGTTTGTCATCACTCTTTTGATGAATCCAAATTTGTGTCCAATCCTTTGACACAACAACTGCCACAATGTTCTCATCCACAGTTTACTGAACTTGATGATGGCAGTATGCAATGCAATCATTGTCCTTTTGTCCAGCTTGTATTTCATGTTCGTATGCTCATGTCTGGTCACTCGACTGAGTTTACAGAAAATAGTTTTGCTGAACCTACAGTTCTGCCCTTGTGTGACTTTATTCTGCAAGATGAGAATTTTTCCATTCCCTTTTGGCCACATCATGTTGTTGCTTCTGGTCAAATTGACGCTACTACACAGACTAAAATGCTTAATTATGCTAATCTCTGTATTCGTAAAGCTTTACTCATTCAAGCTGATATGCAAGCCAAGTTCATTCAAGCTGAACTTGCCTATCAACAAGCTGAAGCCAGTATGAATACTAATTTTCATAACATTTTAGCCTCTTTGCATGTTATTAATGCTTGTTTAGTTGCTCAGCTCAATACCAATATGGCCAATGATCTTGCTATTTTAAAATGTGACTATGCTAGTTTTAAAGCGTCTGCTAAAGCATGGTGGGCTAGTTATCAAAATCCAATGCCTCAAGTCCAAACCATCCATCAAACCACCACTCGGATTGAACAGACTACTACCCAGATTTGTAGTCAACAACTTGCTGATAATTATGGTATTTCACAAATTGCCCCCACTGTTAAAACCCATGTTGAACAAGTTTTGTCTAATCAAACTTCCCGCTCTTCAATACCCACATGTAACTTTCCTGACTCATTTGCTGATGTAGCTCGATTACAAAGTCAGTTCCAATGTAAAGCCTTATCTTTGAATGTGCCAAAGCCTAAGTTACAGGAGTTTGATCCCAAAACAGGACAGTGGAAAACTGTCAATATGGTCCAACATGCTACCCAACCATTTCATGATCCTTTACAAATCCTTTTTGAAAATGTTCCACCTTTGGTTAATTTTGATACTTATGATCCCATCAAGAATAAAGCTACAGTTGATGCTTTTAGAACTTGGGTTGACAACGCTATTTTTACCCAATCCTTAACAACAGAGCAAGCTTTAAGGAAAGCATTGAATGCCATTACTGGTATTGCCAGATCAGCATGGGATACATTGAAGCCTGATTATAAAGATGATTTGATTGCTCATGGTGTGAATAGTGTTTGTCAAGCACTATACAAAATGTTTGTGGAACAACATGATAATGAGCAAAGAGCAGCTTATAAAAGATTTGTTGAAAATTGACTTTGTGATATGAAACAATTAGAAGCATATTGCAATGAGCAATATACTAATTTCTATCAATCGGGACAAACCAATAACAATCAATGGATGTTTAATACTTTTCTAGAAGGATTTCCTAGTCAAGTGCAATCTTACTATAGGGAAAAGATATTTCAAAGCATTAAAAACACTCCTGAAATGTCCATCAGTGATGTTACTTTTCCTCAGTTAGTCCAGTTCATTAAAGAAATCAATAGTGAACTGTGTAGTGAAAGATTGAACAGAAAGAATAAAAAAGAAGTTCTTCCTTTTGTTAAAAGAGATTTGTGTCAGTGTAGTCATTCTTATGGTTGCACAAGTCACAAAAGGAGTTATAAATTAGGTAAGAAATATAAAATGTTTGATAAGAAACATTCTTTTACACCTTTTAAAAAGAAAAGAACTTACCTGAGAAATAAGAAGAAGGTGCGCAACAAAAGGTTTACACCTAGTTGCTATATTTGCAAAGGTGCGCACTATGCCAACAAATGTCCAGATAAGAATAAAAAGAATACTAAGAGAGTAAGAAGACTTACTCAGGACAATCTAGATATACTTCCTTTAACAGAGGTTAAGGAAGCTTCTGATTCAGATGATATCAGTATAACTGATGTTTCTAGTGATGATGAAATTCAACTACAAGTGCTTAATATTCAACAGGGAGAAGAATCTGAAGATAGTCAAATATCTGAAAAATCCTCATCTTCAGATTCTGAAGTTTCATTCATGTGTCACATGTTCAATTCAGATTATGGTAGACTGCGTCGTCAGTCACTTTCTCAATGTAATCCTAATTGGCTGAAACCCAGTCCTGAAGCAAAACTGCAATAGTTAACAATCAAAGCACAGCAGTTAGAAAAAAGAAGAGAAGAATTTTTGACACCTCATCAACATCAAATGTTGATGATAGATCTTCAAAAATTAGAATTAGATAGACAAAAATTGTTTGAAGAAAATTCTGAATTATCTACAGTCTCTAATTTAATGTGTCATGAAATGATGTATGAACCAGGTGAAGGATCTGATCCAACTCATGGATCTCATAGATATGTTCCTTGTCGTACTTCTGAAAAAGCTTTTGCAAAAAGCTCTAAACATATTTGGTTGCAGAATAGATTAGCATTTCTATATACTGTCAAAGCTGATGTTTTGAAGGAAATTGCTAAACTACAGAAAGAGCTTCAAGATTTAAAATATTCTACTCTTGACAATTATTTGGTGCAAGAAGAAGCTAAACAACTACCACCAGTTGATGAACACCCAGGTGATACAGAAAAGCAAGCTTTTGCTTATCTCAAAGGTATTTCTAATCCTTGTCCAGCATTTTTGCTTACCATCAAAATCCCTGCAATGAAGCCCTATACCTTGTGTGCTTTATTAGACTCTGGTGCTGATTGCAACATTGCTCGTTCTCAATGTTTTCCTATAGATTGTTGGTTACCTACCTCAACCACTATTCATTCGGTAACCCATAATTAAGAACAATCCTATCCGGTTTCAGGCCTCTATTCCCATCCAATTTCCCAATACTGTTTATCATACTACTTTTCTGCAATATCCTATCAAACAGTATGATTGTATAATTGGAAGCCAAACTTTGCAAGAATGCAGCGCTTATACTATTGGTGTTTCTAGTACCACTATCACTTTTCCATTTGGTACGGTTCCTCAAATCAATGAACATCGTGCTTATTCACCTAAGCTGTCTTTACCTTCTTCTCCTACTGTCGTGTTACCCGGTACTCGTGTCTGATTTGTGAACTAGTCTCTTTCTACCCGGGGGGAGTTAGAATAGATTAAAGAAGATTTTGCTTCTACTGTCTTGACAAAAGATTTGAACAAATATGATAGAGATTTTGTTTGCACTTTACCAATGAAAAAAGATGTTGATGGTAAATATCTTTTTCCAAAATTCAAAGCAAACTATTTTATCTTGTCAAGAGCTGAATAGGATATTTGTGAAAAATAAATTGTAGATCTTCTAGAAAAGAAGATTATTAGAGTAAGTTCCAGTCCCTTTTCTTGTCATGTGATGTATGTTCCAAAGAAAGATGAACATGGCAATGAAATTGATGAAAAAAGGTTAGTTGTTAATTACAAGCCTTTGAATAGCTGCTTAGCCGAGAATCAACATCCCTTACCCAGTAAGGATTATATTTGGCAGTGTATACAAGGATGTAATGTCTTTAGTAAATTTAATTTGACTAAAGGTTTTTGGCGAATCAAGGTTCATGAACAAGATTGCTACAAAACTGCCTTCTCAGTTCCTCAAGGTTTATTTGAATGGAATGTTCTTCCATTTGGTATTAAGACTGCCCCTTCAATTTTCCAAAGCTTTATGGATAAAGTCTTTGCTCCATATGCCAAGTTTATTCAGCCTTATATAGATGATATCTTGATTTTCAGTCAAGATCATAAATCTCACCAAGAGCATTTAAAGAAATTCCTATCTATCTGTCAAACTCATGGATTATGTTTGAATCCTACAAAATTGAGTTGGTGTACAGAAAGTTTGATTTTCATAGGTACCCGAATAGAGCCTAATGGCAAGCTATATCCTCAAGACCATTTGCTAAAAGCAATACAGAAGGTTGAGGTTAAAGAAAAAAAGAGCTCACAGAGATTTTTGGGCATGGTAAATTATGTTGGTGGATATTTTAAGAATATAGCAGAAGCTAGAAAAGAGCTTAACAGATTGTTAAGAAAGGATGCTCCTGCCTGGACTGATAATCACAATCAAGCCATTGAATAAATTAAGCAACAATGTCATAACCTGCCACCTTTAAGGATACCTAGAAAAGGAAAAAAGATTGTTCAAAACAGATGCTAGTAATGAAGCATGGGGTGCAGTACTTCTTGAAGAGTTTCAAGGAAAAGAAGAAATTGTGAGATTTGAATCAGGATCATTCAAAGGTTCTGAGATAAATTATCATTCTACTCATAAAGAGTTACTTGTTGTTGTTCATGCATTTGAAAAATTTCAATTATTCATTGGTGATCAAAGGTTTGTCTTAAGAAGTGATTTACAGAAGTTGCCCAATTTCTTCGAGAAAGAATCCAAAAACAAGGTTGTTCGAGCTAGATTACTCAGGTGGGCACAGTTTCTTGATACCTTTGATTTTAACACAGAACATGTTGAAGGTACTAAAAATGTTCTTGCAGATTTCCTCAGGAGAGAAGGATTTTTTAATATCAACAGTCTGAATCAATTTGTTGATATCGAAGATGAATCACATATCCTTCAGCCTCATCTTAGAGATTCTGTAATAGAAAGTCAGCAAGATATGTTGTCTAATCTACAAATTGTACTATATGATCAGTTTGGATCATGGGAACAATGGTGTCAACAAAGAAGAATCTTGAGATCAGAAGAACTCAGGTCTCATGATCAGAATGTCTGAAGTCTTAATGCTCCTATCTCTGATATTCAGGTATATCAGCCAGACCTTAATATTGAATTAGAAGTACTTCAGGATAATATTGTTCTTCATCTTTATGAAACTATTCAAGATATTCAAAATGGTCATGAAGAAGAAAGATATCAGGTAATACTCTCCGAATTCAATAATGTTCCAGTAAATCATGTCAGAATGATTAGAGAAAGAAAAGAGAGTTATAATTTTGTCAGTCATATTGATTGGAATCCTGATACCTTGTCTGTTTCTAAATCCATATATTATGATTTGAGAAATCTTCACTTTTCTACTTCAAGAAATCTGTTGACAGATTCTATTATTGCAAAAACACCTTGTCAACGAGCCCAAGATGAGATTAAAACTTTTCTGCAGCATAGTCAGACAGGTACTACATCATTTGAATGGCCAGTTCATATTCTGAGCAGTACACATATTTCTCACCAAAGGAGATGGTTAGTAGAAGTAAATCCGATTGAAAACTATTTTAGAGGAGTGTTTCCACACTCACATGATTTGCTTCCTATGACAGTTAATTATGGTTATCTGTTTAAACTGATTTTCCATTCATATATTTCAAATCCAATAAATCAGTTTATCTTTGATCATTATGGTCCTTTGTTGTCTCAAGCTGACACTATGGAACTAAGGATTCTCCATTGTTTTGTTACTACAAGACAACCACTCTCGATTTTCACCAAATTCCAGACTCTACCTGAAAGACATAGTAATAAAGCCTTTGTCTGGCTTGCTCGCAGTATTCTTTGGAAAGAAGATACAATGGAAGAACGCTTGGAAGATGTGTTTTGAAGCACTGTTGATAATACTGATAGTGGAGAAGACTTTGTTTGGTCCCCTTTAAATCAACAGCTGTACACCTAATAAGTGGGGTTGTCACTTATCTGAGTAACCTTCCCCTCAGAATGAACAGGAGGCATGGACCCTACCATGGTTTAAAGGAGGTAAGATACTACCTTAAAGTATTACGAGTTACCCTTCTCGTGTCAAAAAGATGTTTATTCTCATTCTCTTGTCACTGTTCTATCTCATTCCTGGCGAGATTCCTGCAAGAGAATGTTTGCTTTTAATAAAGTTGCTTTTGGAGATGCTTCACCGCCTACTTGATAAGATAAGATGAACACGTGTCATCTTCCTATGGTCGGATCTCAAATGTTGTAAAACTCTTTTGAAACCAAAAGACGGTTCCTTGGCTATAAAAGGAACGCAGTCCTTACTTTCAAAATCAAGTTTTAGTGGGAGAGTCTCTTGAAGTCCTTTAGGGTTGTAGTTTCTAGCTAGCATAGAGACTATGCTCTCTATGCTAGCCACAGTAATTATGACCTTACTTGATGCATGACATAATAGATATTCAGATATGATAATGGGAGGTATCTCTGCTCCTATGGTTGCTGGTGCTACTATGTTTGATGTTGTTCCTAATTTTGCTGTGAGTCTTTTAGATGATCACCTTGATAAAATTCTTATGTTTTAGTTTTGTACCCAATACCTTGATATGAAATCTGGATCAAGAACACATGCTTTGTTCTTTGCTCTGTATGGTCAATTGTTTAATACTACCATACCCATAGTGAAAGATCCCAGAAGTGATAAGACTAAGGGTAAATATTCTTTATTATGGAAAACTAAAAAGAAAGGTGCTCAGTTAACTATTCCCAAAATGGTTAACTTATCTTATATAAAAGTTCCCAAAGAATGGATTATTGATGTTAGAACTCTAAAACAGTTAGATGTTCCAAGAAATCTTACTATAATATCAGATATCAAAGAAACAACAACTGAAGCTCGTATTTCCTTTGCCAGTGACACACTGTCTGCTTCTAGTTCTGCTAGTTCCTCATTTTCTCAACAAGAAATTCCTTTGCCTAGATCAGGATCCACTTTACAAAAGAAATCTTTGTGTTCTCATCCTGATACTATCCTGAACCCTCATGGTTCTCTGTACTGTACTATTTGTCATCATTCTTTTGATGAATCCAAATTTGTGTCCAATCCTCTGACACAACAACTGCCACAATGTTCTCATCCACAGTTTACTAAACTTGATGATGGCAGTAAGCAATGCAATCATTGTCCTTTTGTCCAACCTATTTTTCATGTTCGTATGCTTATGTCTGGTCACTCGATTGAGTTTACGGAAAATAGTTTTGCTGAACCTACAGTTCTGCCCTTGCGTGACTTTATTCTGCAAGATGAGAAGTTTTCCATTCCCTTTTGGCCACATCATGTTGTTGCTTCTTGTCAAACTGATGCTACTACATAGACTAAAATGCTTAATTATGCTAATCTCTGTATTCGTAAAGCTTTACTCATTCAAGCTGATATGCAAGCCAAGTTCATTCAAGCTGAACTTGCCCGTCAACAAGCTGAAGCCAGTATGAATACTAATTTTCATAACATTTTAGCCTCTTTGCATGTTATTGATGCTCGTTTAGTTGCTCAGCTCAATACCAATATGGCCAATGATCTTGCTATTCTGAAACGTGACTATGCTAGTTTTAAAGCATTTGCTGAAGCATGGTGGGCTAGTTACAAAAATCCAATACCTCAAGTCCAAACCATCCATCAAACCACTGCTTGTATTGAACAGACTACTGCCCAGATTTGTAGTCAACAACTTGCTGATAGTCATGGTATTTCACAAATTGCTCCTACCGTTACAACCCATGTTGAACAAGTTTTATCTAATCAAATTGCCAGCTCTTTAGTGCCTACATGTAACTTTCCTAACTCCTCTGCTGATGTAGCTCGACTACAGATTCAGTTCCAAGGAAAAGCCTTATCCTTGAATATTCCAAAGCCTAGGTTACAGGAGTTTGATCCCAAAACAGGATAGTGGAAAATTGTCAATATGGTCCAACATGGTACCCAACCATTTCATGATCTGTTACAAATCTTTCCTGAAAATGTTCCACCTTTGGTTAATTTTGATACTTATGATCCCATCAAGAATAAAGCTACTGTTGATGCTTTTAGAACTTGGGTTGACAATGTTGTCTTTACCGAATCCTTAACAACAAAGCAAGCTTTAAGGAAAGCATTGAATGCTATTACTGGTATTGCCAGATCTGCATGGGATACATTGAAGCCTGATTATAAAGATGATTTGATTGCTCATGGTGTGAATAGTGTTTGCCAAGCACTATACAGAATGTTTGTGGGACAACATGATAATGAACAAAGAGCAGCTTATAAAAGATTTGTTGAAAATTGACTTTGTGATATGAAACAATTAGAAGCATATTGCAATGAGCAATATACTAATTTCTATCAATCAGGACAAACCAATAACAATCAATGGATGTTTAATACTTTTCTAGAAGGATTTCCTAGTCAAGTGCAATCTTACTATAGGGAAAAGATATTTCAAAGCATTATAAACACTCCTGAAATGTCCATCAGTGATGTTACTTTTCCTCAGTTAGTCCAGTTCATTAAAGAAATCAATAGTGAACTGTGTAGTGAAAGATTGAACAGAAAGAAGAAAAAAAGAAGTTCTTCCTTTTGTTAAAAGAGATTTGTGTCAGTGTAGTCATTCTTATGGTTGCACAAGTCACAAAAGGAGTTATAAATCAGCTAAGAAATATAAAAGGTTTGATAAGCAACATTCTTTTACACCTTTTAAAAAGAAAAGAACTTACTTGAGAAATAAGAAGAAGGTGCGCAACAAAAGGTTTACACCTAGTTGCTATATTTGCAAAGGTGCGCACTATGCCAACAAATGTCCAGATAAGAATAAAAAGAATACTAAGAGAGTAAGAAGACTTACTCAGGACAATCTGGATATACTTCCTTTAATAGAGGTTAAGGAAGCTTCTGATTCAGATGATATCAGTATAACTGATGTTTCTAGTGATGATGAAATTGAACTACAAGTACTTAATATTCAGCAGGGAGAAGAATCTGAAGATAGTCAAATATCTGAACAATCCTCATCTTCAGATTCTGAAGTTTCATTCATGTGTCACATGTTCAATTCAGATTATGGTAGATTGCATGGTCAGTCACTTTCTCAATGTAATCCCAATTGGCTGAAACCCAGTTCTGAAGCAAAACTGCAACAGTTAACAATCAAAGCACAGCAGTTAGAAAAAAGAAGAGAAGAATTTCTGACACCTCATCAACATCAAATGTTGATGATAGATCTTCAAAAATTAGAATCAGATAGAAAAAGATTGTTTGAAGAAAATCCTGAATTATCTACAGTCTCTGATTTAATGTGTCATGAAATGATGTATGAACCAGGTGAAGGATCTGATCCAACTCATGGATATCATGGATATGTTCCTTGTCCTACAGCTGAAAAAGCTTTTGCAAAAAGCTCTAAAAAGATTTGGTTGTAGAATAGATTAGCATTTCTATATACTGTCAAAGCTGATGTTTTGAAGGAAATTGCTAAAGTACAAAAAGAGCTTCAAGATTTAAAATATTCTACTATTGGCAATTATTTGGTGCAAGAAGAAGCTAAACAACTACCACCAGTTGATGAACACCCAAGTGATACAGAAAAGAAAGCTTTTTCTTATCTCAAAGGTATTTCTAATCCTTGTCCAGCATTTTTGCTTACCATCAAAATCCCTGCAATGAAGCCCTATACCTTGTGTGCTTTATTAGACTCTGGTGCTGATTGCAACATTGCTCATCCTCAATATTTTCCTATAGATTGTTGGTTACCTACCTCAACCACTATTCATTCGATAACCCATAAGAACAATCCTATCCGGTTTCAGGCCTCTATTCCCATCCAATTTCCCAATACTGTTTATCATACTACTTTTCTGCAATATCCTATCAAACAGTATGATTGTATAATTGGAAGCCAAACTTTGCAAGAATGCAGCCCTTATACTATTGGTGTTTCTGGTACCACTATCACTTTTCCATTTGGTACGGTTCCTCAAATCAATGAACATCATGCTTATTCACCTAAGCTATCTTTACCTTCTTCTCCTACCGTCATGTTACCCGACACTCGTGTCTGGTTTGTGAACCAGTCTCTTTCTACTTGGGGGGAGTTAGAACAGATTAAAGAAGATTTTGCTTCTACTGTCTTGACAAAAGATTTGAACAAATATGATAGAGATTTTGTTTGCACTTTACCAATGAAAAAAGATGTTGATGGTAAAGATCTTTTTCCAAAATGCAAAGCAAACTATTTTATCTTCTCAAGAGCTGAACAAGATCTTTGTGAAAAAGAAATTGCAGATCTTCAAGCAAAGAAGATTATTAGAGTAAGTTCTAGTCCCTTTTCTTGTCATGTGATGTATGTTCCAAAGAAAGATGAACATGGCAATGAAATTGATGAAAAAAGGTTAGTTGTTAATTACAAGCCTTTGAATAGCTGCTTAGCCGAGAATCAACATCCCTTACCCAGTAAGGATTATATTTGGCAGTGTATACAAGGATGTAATGTCTTTAGTAAATTTGATTTGACTAAAGGTTTCTGGCAAATCAAGGTTCGTGAACAAGATCACTACAAAACTGCCTTCTCAGTTCCTCAAGGTTTATTTGAATGGAATCTTCTTCCATTTGGTATTAAGACTACCCCTTCAATTTTCCAAAGCTTTATGGATAAAGTCTTTGCTCCATATGCCAAGTTTATTCAGCCTTATATAGATGATATCTTGATTTTCAGTCAAGATCATAAATGTCACCAAGAGCATTTAAAGAAATTCCTATCTATCTGTCAAACTCATGGATTATGTTTGAATCCTACAAAATTGAGTTGGTGTACAGAAAGTTTGATTTTCATAGGTACCCGAATAGAGCCTAATGGCAAGCTGTATCCTCAAGACCATTTGCTAAAAGAAATACAGAAGGTTGAGGTTAAAGACAAAAAGAGCTTGTAGATATTTTTGGGCATGGTAAATTATGTTGGTGGATATTTTAAGAATATAGCAGAAGCTAGAAAAGAGCTTAACAGATTGTTAAGAAAGGATGCTCCTGCCTGGACTGATAATCACAATCAAGCCATTGAAGAAATTAAGCAACAATGTCATAACCTGCCACCTTTAAGGATACCTAGAAAAGGAAAAAAGATTGTTCAAAACAGATGCTAGTAATGAAGCATGGGGTGCAGTACTTCTTGAAGAGTTTCAAGGAAAAGAAGAAATTGTGAGATTTGAATCAGGATCATTCAAAGGTTCTGAGATAAATTATCATTCTACTCATAAAGAGTTGCTTGTTGTTGTTCATGCATTTGAAAAATTTCAATTCTTCATTGGTGATCAAGGGTTTGTCTTAAGAAGTGATTTACAGAACTTGCCCGGTTTCTTGAAGAAAGAATCCAAGAACAAGGTTGTTCGAGCTAGATTACTCAGGTCGGCACAGTTTCTTGATACCTTTGATTTTAACACAGAACATGTTGAAGGTACTAAAAATGTTCTTGCAGATTTCCTCAGTAGAGAAGGATGTTTTAATATCAACAGTCTGAATCAATTTGTTGATATCGAAGATGAATCACATATCCTTCAGCCTCATCTTAGAGATTCTGTAACAGAAAGTCAGCAAGATATCTTGTCTAATCTAGAGATTGTACTATATGATCAGTTTGGATCATGGGAACAATGGTGTCAACAAAGAAGAACCTTGAGATCAGAAGAACTCAAGTCTCATAATCAGAATGTCCGAAGTCTTAATGCTCCTATCTCTGATATTCAAGTATATCAGCCAGACCTTAATACTGAATTAGAAGTACTTCAGGATAATATTGTTCTTCATCTTTATGAAAATATTCTAGATATTCAAGATGGTCATGAAGAAGAAAGATATTAGGTAATACTCTCCGAATTCAATAATGTTCCAGTAAATCATGTCAGAATGATTAGAGAAAGAAAAGAGAGCTATAATTTTGTCAGTCATATTGATTGGAATCCTGATACCATGTTTGTTTCTAAATCCATATATTATGATTTGAGAAATCTTCACTTTGCTGCTCCAAGAAATCTGTTGACAGATTCTATTATTGCAAAAACAACTTGTCAACCAACCCAAGATGAGATTAAAACTTTTCTGCAACATAGTCAGACAGGTACTACATCATTTGAATGGCCAGTTCATATTCTGAACAGTACACATATTTCTCACCAAAGAAGATGGTTAGTAGAAGCAAATCCGATTGAAAACTATTTTAGAGGAGTGTTTCCACAGTCACATGATTTGCTTCCTATGACAGTTAATTATGGTTATCTGTTTAAATTGATTTTCCATTCATATATTTCAAATCCAATAAATTAGTTTATCTTTGATCATTATGGTCTTTTGCTGTCTCAAGCTGACACTATGGAACTAAGGAGTCTCCATTGTTTTGTTACTACAAGACAACCACTTTGGATTTTCACCAAATTCCAGACTCTACCAGAAAGACATAGTAATAAAGCCTTTGTCCGGCTTACTCGCAGTATTCTTTGGAAAGAAGATACAATGGAAGAATGCTTGGAAGATGTGTTTTGAAGCACTGTTGATAATACTGATAGTGGAGAAGACTTTGTTTGGTCCCCTTGAAATCAACAGTTGTATGCCTAATAAGTGGGGTTGTCACTTATCCGATGTAATGAAATAGATGTGTTGTCCTGTTTCTCGGAGCTTGTTAAAAATTTGGTATTAGAGCCTGTAAAAATAGTATCTTGATTAAAATTCCCATTTTGAAGTATTGTATTCTTTATTCTGGATATCAATTCTGTGTATCTTTGGTGTTCTGTTTGAGTTGTGTCTGAAGTAAGTCCTCGTGTTGTCAGTCGTGTTAGGCATTTTAGAGGCGGGAAGGTAGCGCTAGATCTCATATAACAGAATGGACCAAGATGTCAGAATTCCAGAATACTACGAATGATAGCAATACGGACGAAGAAGGACTTGTAAGTTTAAGTTCTATTTTTGATACTGTTCAAAATATCAATTTGGATAATCAATTTTAGTCTGATCAAAATGATTGAGAACTTCCTAGTGAACGTTTTAAATTACCTACAAAGAAATGGAATGAATTGTATGGAGATTTAGGTTTTCTGTCTTATAGATCTAAATCAGTCTGTAAATTGATAGAAATGCAAGTAGTTGTGAAGAATGATCAACTCCATAGCTATATTAATCTTTTGTCTAATAAGGAGATTCAAAATTATGTCCGACAGGCCAAACAAAAAAATGGTTTTAAATATTTGCATATAGGTAACATTGTAGCCGGTGTTGAACCCTTGTATAGAAAAGGTATTCCAGCCACAGTAATTATGACCTTGGTTGATGCACGGCATAATCGATATTCAGATATGATAATGGGAGGTATCTCTGCTCCTATGGCTGCTGGTGCTACTGTTTTTGATGTTGTTCCTAATTTTGCTGTAAGTCTTTTGGATGATCACCTTGATAAGATTCTTATGTTTTAGTATGGTACTCAATACCTTGATATGAAAGCTGGATCAAGAACACATGCTTTGTTCTTTGCTTTGTATGGTCGGTTGTTCAATACTACCATACCCATAGTTAAAGATCCCAGAGGTGATAAGTCTAAGGATAAATATTCTTTGTTATGGCAAACTAAAAAGAAAGGTGCTCAGTTAACTATTCCTAAGATGGCTAACTTGTCTGATATAAAAGTTCCAAAAGAATGGATTATTGATGTGAGAACTCTTAAACATTTAGATGTTCCCAGAAATCTTACTGTAATATCAGATATCAGAGAAAGTGCTACTGAAGCTCATATTTCCTTTGCCAGTGACACACTGTTTGCTTCTAGTTCTGCCAGTTCCTCATTCTCTCAATGAGAAATTCCTTTGCCTAGATCAGGATCCACTCTACAAAAGAAATCGTTGTGTTCTCATCCTGATACTATCCTAAACCCTCATGGTTCTATGTACTGTATAGTTTGTCATCACTCTTTTGATGAATCCAAATTTGTGTCCAATCCTTTGACAAAACAATTGCCACAATGTTCTCATCCACAGTTTACTGAACTTGATGATGGCAGTATGCAATGCAATCATTGTCCTTTTGTCCAGCCTGTATTTCATGTTCGTATGCTCATGTCTAGTCACTCGACTAAGTTTACAGAAAATAGTTTTGTTGAACCTACAGTTCCGCCCTTACGTGACTTTACTCTGCAAGATGAGAAGTTTTCCATTCGCTTTTGGCCTCATCATGTTGTTGCTTCTGGTCAACCTGATGCTACTACACAGACCAAAATGCTTAATTATGCTAATCTATGTATTAGTAAAGCTTTACTTATTCAAGCTGACCTCCAAGCCAAGTCCATTCAAGTTGAACTTGCCTGTCAACAAACTGAAGCTAGCATGAATACCAATTTTCATAACATTTTGGCTACTTTGAACATTATTGATGCTCGTTTAGTTGCTCAACTCAATACTACTATGGCCAATGATCTTGCTATTTTAAAATGTGACTATGCTAGTTTTAAAGCGTCTGCTGAAGCATGGTGGGCTAGTTATCAAAATCCAATGCCTCAAGTCCAAACCATCCATCAAACCACCGCTCGGATTGAACAGACTACTACCTAGATTCGTAGTCAACAACTTGCTGATAGTCATGGTATTTCACAAATTGCCCCCACTATTACAACCCATGTTGAACAAGTTTTGTCTAATCAAACTGCCCGCTCTTCAATACCCACATGTAACTTTCCTGACTCATCTGCTGATGTAGCTCGATTACAGAGTCAGTTCCAAGGTAAAGCCTTATCTTTGAATGT
Source organism: Chamaecyparis obtusa (assembly GCA_027943335.1). Classification (NCBI taxonomy): domain Eukaryota; kingdom Viridiplantae; phylum Streptophyta; class Pinopsida; order Cupressales; family Cupressaceae; genus Chamaecyparis; species Chamaecyparis obtusa. The sequence goes on along the minus strand of BSBK01007819.1, from coordinate 99,987 downwards.
GCCAAAGCCTAAGTTACAGGAGTTTGATCCCAAAACAGGACAGTGGAAAACTGTCAATATGGTCCAACATGGTATCCAACCATTTCATGATCCTTTACAAATCTTTTCTTAAAATGTTCCACCTTTGGTTAATTTTGATACTTATGATCCCATCAAGAATAAAGCCACTGTTGATGCTTTTAGAACTTGGGTTGACAACGTTGTTTTTACCCAATCCTTAACAACAGAGCAAGCTTTAAGGAAAGCATTGAATGCCATTACTGGTATTGCTAGATCAACATGGGATACATTGAAGCCTGATTATAAAGATGATTTGATTGCTCATGGTGTGAATAGTGTTTGTCAAGCACTATACAGAATGTTTGTGGGATAGCATGATAATGAGCAAAGAGCAACTTATAAAAGATTTGTTGAAAATTGACTTTGTGATATGAAACAATTAGAAGCATATTGCAGTGAGCAATATACTAATTTCTATCAATCAAGACAAACCAATAACAATCAATGGATGTTTAATACTTTTCTAGAAGGATTTCCTAGTTAAGTGCAATCTTACTATAGGGAAAAGATATTTCAAAGCATTATAAACACTCCTGAAATGTCCATCAGTGATGTTACTTTTCCTCAGTTAGTCCAGTTCATTAAAGAAATCAATAGTGAACTGTGTAGTGAAAGATTGAACAGAAAGAAGAAAAAAAGAAGTTCTTCCTTTTGTTAAAAGAGATTTGTGTCAGTGTAGTCATTCTTATGGTTGCACAAGTCACAAAAGGAGTTATAAATCAGCTAAGAAATATAAAGGTTTGATAACCAACATTCTTTTACACCTTTTAAAAAGAAAAGAACTTACCTAAGAAATAAGAAGAAGGTGCGCAACAAAAGGTTTACACCTAGTTGCTATATTTGCAAAGGTGCGCACTATGCCAACAAATGTCCAGATAAGAATAAAAAGAATACTAAGATAGTAAGAAGACTTACTCAGGACAATCTAGATATACTTCCTTTAACAGAGGTTAAGGAAGCTTCTGATTCAGATGATATCAGTATAACTGATGTTTCTAGTGATGATGAAATTGAACTACAAGTACTTAATATTCAGCAGGGAGAAGAATCCGAAGATAGTCAAATATCTAAACAATCCTCATCTTCAGATTCTGAAGTTTCCTTCATGTGTCGCATGTTGAATTCAGATTGTAGTAGATTGCGTGGTCAGTCACTTTCTCAATTTAATTCGAATTGGCTTAAACCAAGCCCTGAACAAAAACTGCAATAGTTGACAATCAAAGCACAGCAGTTAGAAAGAAGAAGAGAAGAATTTCTGACACCTCATCAACATCAAATGTTGATGATAGATCTTAAAAAATTAGAATCAGATAGACAAAAATTGTTTGAAGATAATCCTGAATTATCTACGGTATCTGATTTGTTTTGTCATGAAACCCTTTATGAACCAGGTGCAGAATCTGGTCCATCTCATGGATATGTTCCTTGTCCTACTGCTGAAAAAGCTTTTGCAAAAAGCTCTAAACAGATTTGGTTGCAGAATAGATTAGCATTTCTATATACCGTCAAAGCTGATGTTTTGAAGGAAATTGCTAAAGTACAGAAAGAGCTTCAAGATTTAAAATATTCTACTCTTGACAATTATTTGGTGCAAGAAGAAGCTAAACAACTACCACTAGTTGATGAACACCCAGGTGATACAGAAAAGCAAGCTTTTGCTTATCTCAAAGGTATTTCTAATCCTTGTCCAGCATTTTTGCTTACCATCAAAATCCCTGGAATGAAGCCCTATACCTTGTGTGCTTTATTAGACTCTGGTGCTGATTGCAACATTGCTCGTTCTCAATGTTTTCCTATAGATTGTTGGTTACCTACCTCAACCACTATTCATTCGGTAACCCATAAGAACAATCCTATCCGGTTTCAGGCCTCTATTCCCATCCAATTTCCCAATACTCTTTATCATACTACTTTTTTGCAATATTCTGTCAAACAGTATGATTGTATAATTGGAAGCCAAACTTTGCAAGAATGGAGCCCTTATACTATTGGTGTTTCTAGTACCACTATCACTTTTCCATTTGGTACGGTTCCTCAAATCAATGAACATCGTGCTTATTCACCTAAGCTGTCTTTACCTTCTTCTCCTACCGTCGTGTTACCCGACACTCGTGTCTGGTTTGTGAACCAGTCTCTTTCTACCCGGGGGGAGTTAGAACAGATTAAAGAAGATTTTGCTTCTACTGTCTTGACAAAAGATTTGAACAAATATGATAGAGATTTTGTTTGCACTTTACCAATGAAAAAAGATGTTGATGGTAAAGATCTTTTTCCAAAATGCAAAGCAAACTATTTTATCTTGTCAAGAGCTGAACAGGATCTTTGTGAAAAAGAGATTGCAGATCTTCTAGCAAAGAAGATTATTAGAGTAAGTTCCAGTCCCTTTTCTTGTCATGTGATGTATGTTCCAAAGAAAGATGAACATGGCAATGAAATTGATGAAAAAAGGTTAGTTGTTAATTACAAGCCTTTGAATAGCTGCTTAGCCGAGAATCAACATCCCTTACCCAGTAAGGATTATATTTGGCAGCATATACAAGGATGTAATGTCTTTAGTAAATTTTATTTGACTAAAGGTTTCTGGCAAATCAAGGTTCATGAACAAGATCGCTACAAAACTGCCTTCTTAGTTCCTCAAGGTTTATTTGAATGGAATGTTCTTCCATTTGGTATTAAGACTGCCCCTTCAATTTTCCAAAGCTTTATGGATAAAGTCTTTGCTCCATATGCCAAGTTTATTCAGCCTTATATAGATGATATCTTGATTTTCAGTCAAGATCTTAAATCTCACCAAGAGCATTTAAAGAAATTCTTATCTATCTGTCAAACTCATGGATTATGTTTGAATCCTACAAAATTGAGTTGGTGTACAGAAAGTTTGATTTTCATAGGTACCCGAATAGAGCCTAATGGCAAGCTATATCCTCAAGACCATTTACTAAAAGCAATACAGAAGGTTGAGGTTAAAGACAAAAAGAGCTTGCAGAGATTTTTGGGCATGGTAAATTATGTTGGTGGATATTTTAAGAATATAGCAGAAGCTAGAAAAGAGCTTAACAGATTGTTAAGAAAGGATGCTCCTGCTTGGACTGATAATCACAATCAGGCCATTGAAGAAATTAAGCAACAATGTCATAACCTGCCACCTTTAAGGATATCTGGACAGGAAAAAAGATTGTTCAAACAGATGCTAGTAATGAAGCATGGGGTGCAGTACTTCTTGAAGAGTTTCAAGGAAAAGAAGAAATTGTGAGATTTGAATCAGGATCATTCAAAGGTTCTGAGATAAATTATCATTCTACTCATAAAGAGTTACTTGCTGTTGTTCATGCATTTGAAAATTTTCAATTATTCATTGGTGATCAAAGGTTTGTCTTAAGAATTTATTTACAGAACTTGCCCGGTTTCTTGAAGAAAGAATCCAAGAACAAGGTTGTTCGAGCTAGATTACTCAGGTGGGCACAGTTTCTTGATACCTTTGATTTTAACACAGAACATGTTGAAGGTACTAAAAATGTTCTTGCAGATTTCCTCAGTAGAGAAGGATGTTTTAATATCAACAGTCTGAATCAATTTGTTGATATCGAAGATGAATCACATATACTTCAGCCTCATCTTAGAGATTCTGAAACAGAAAGTCAGCAAGATATCTTGTCTAATCTACAGATTGTACTATATGATCAGTTTGGATCATGGGAACAATGGTGTCAACAAAGAAGAATCTTGAGATCAGAAGAACTCAGGTCTCATGATCAGAATGTCCGAAGTCTTAATGCTCCTGTCTCTGATATTCAGGTATATCAGCCAGACCTTAATACTGAATTAGAAGTACTTCAGGATAATATTGTTCTTCATCTTTATGAAAATATTCAAGATATTCAAGATGGTCATGAAGAAGAAAGATATCAGGTAATACTCTCTGAATTCAATAATGTTCCAGTAAATCATGTCAAAATGATTAGAGAAAGAAAAGAGAGTTATAAGTTTGTTAGTCATATTGATTGGAATCCTGATACCCTGTCTGTTTCTAAATCCATATATTATGATTTAAGAAATCTTCACTTTGCTGCTTCAAGAAATTTGTTGACAGATTCTATTATTGCAAAAACACCTTGTCAACCAGCCCAAGATGAGATTAAAACTTTTCTGCAGCATAGTCAGACAGGTACTACATCATTTGAATGGCCAGTTCATATTCTGAGCAGTACACATATTTCTCACCAAAGGAGATGGTTAGTAGAAGCAAATCCAATTGAAAGCTATTTTAGAGTAGTGTTTCCACACTCACATGATTTGCTTCCTATGACAGTTAATTATGGTTATCTGTTTAAACTGATTTTCCATTCATATATTTCAAATCCAATAAATCAGTTTATCTTTGATCATTATGGTCCTTTGCTATCTCAAGCTGACACTATGGAACTAAGGAGTCTCCATTGTTTTGTTACTACAAGACAACCACTCTGGATTTTCACCAAATTCCAAACTCTACCAGAAAGACATAGTAATAAAGCCTTTGTCCGGCTTACTCGCAGTATTCTTTGGAAAGAAGATACAATGGAAGAACGCTTGGAAGATGTGTTTCGAAGCATTGTTGATAATACTGACAGTGGAGAAGACTTTGTTTGGTCCCCTTTAAATCAACAGCTGTACACCTAATAAGTGGGGTTGTCACTTATCTGAGTAACCTTCCCCTCAGAATGAACAGGAGGCATGGACCCTACCATGGTTTAAAGGAGGTAAGATACTACCTTAAAGTATTACGAGTTACCCTTCTCGTGTCAAAAAGATGTTTATTCTCATTCTCTTGTCACTGTTCTATCTCATTCCTGGCGAGATTCTTGCAAGAGAATGTCTGCTTTTAATAAAGTTGCTTTTGGAGATGCTTCACCGCCTACTTGATAAGATAAGATGAACACGTGTCATCTTCCTATGGTCGGATCTCAAATGTTGTAAAACTCTTTTGAAACCAAAAGACAGTTCCTTGGCTATAAAAGGAACGCAGTCCTTACTTTCAAAATCAAGTTTTAGTGGGAGAGTCTCTTGAAGTCCTTTAGGGTTGTAGTTTTTGGCTAGCATAGAGAGTATGCTCTCTTCCTGTTTAGGAAGATCAGAAATTAGACTGCTAATCTGGATATAGTATGTCGTCAGAGTCTGAGTCCTGTAAACAAGTCATATGTAGTATCATAGTTCTTATTGTCATTATCATATGCATTGGCATATATGTAATTATAGTTAAGCGCCCGATGTAATGAAATAGATGTGTTATCCTGTTTCTTGGAGCTTGTTAAAAAATTTCTATATACTGTCAAAGCTGATGTTTTGAAGGAAATTGCTAAAGTACAGAAAGAGCTTCAAGATTTAAAATATTCTACTCTTGACAATTCTTTGGTGCAAGAAGAAGCTAAACAACTACCACCAGTTGATGAACACCCAGGTGATACAAAAAAGCAAGCTTTTGCTTATCTCAAAGGTATTTCTAATCTTTGTCCAGCATTTTTGCTTACCATCAAAATCCCTGGAATGAAGCCCTATACCTTGTGTGCTAGTCCAGTTTAACAAACTCCGAGAAACAAGATAACACATCAGCTTTGACAGTATATAGAAATGCTAATCTATTCTGAAACCAAATACTTTTCTAGAAGGATTTCCTAGTCAAGTGCAATCTTACTATAGGGAAAAGATATTTCAAAGCATTATAAACACTCCTGAAATGTCCATCAGTGATGTTACTTTTCCTCAGTTAGTCCAGTTCATTAAAGAAATCAATAGTGAACTGTGTAGTGAAAGATTGAACACAAAGAAGAAAAAAGTTCTTCCTTTTTTACCAGTTCATTAAAGAAATCAATAGTGAACTGTGTAGTGAAAGATTGAACACAAAGAAGAAAAAAGTTGCACAAGTCACAAAAGGAGTTTGAAATTTGAAATTGAGAGACAGGTTTTTAGAGACGTTGAGTTGAATGCGGTGAGCGTGGATCGAACACGCGACCTTCAGATCTTCAGTCTGACGCTCTCCCAACTGAGCTATCCCCGCGTTAGTGAAGTTAATCGGAAAGTTACCAAATAACTTGTTAGGCCCTCATTCGTTTTCTTAAGTAAATATGGTGAATGAAGATGACATATAACATCCACCGTGTTGTCAATTTAATTTTCTGCCTGTCACGTATGCATAATATTTTTTTTTAAGTACATATTTACAATTTAACAGAACTATTTCCTTGGAAGTGAAGTAATAGGATCAGAGCTTTTTCTGTCATGCAAAATGACACACATAATGAAATTAAATGTTGTTAAAAGTCAGAAGTTAAACAAGCAGCAAATTTCAGTATTGATTGTACAAATCTAATAACATTACACAAAAAATCTACATGATTGAAAGAATATTATAAGACAGATTAGTTCTGACTGTTAAATTGAAATATGATACTACTAATTTCAATTCCATAATATACTAGACCTTATATTCACTACAAACTGCAGTGTAAACTTCCTCTGAATTCATATTTCCACACGTGTGCCAGTGTTGCCATGAATCGTGTGCATTGCTCAACCCCACCATTCTTGGCCTTCATCTTGAGAATCTCAACCAATTTTCCTGATAATAAGATCACCCTAAAATCATAATTATTTGGTTTGTTCGTCTTCAAAATGACACTTTAATCAATTGCAGATGACTCTGTGACCTCTTCATTAAATTCGATTAATGGCTGTTATGAATGCTACTTCTCCCTTTACAGCCAAGTAAGAGAAGTTGTTAACAAAGTCGTCCAATAAGCCAGTTTGTTTAAATTCCATGTAAACAATTAGTACTATAGCATTATAAATGTAGGATTTTATATTATGTACTTCCTTTTGAAGAAAAATATAATATGCGGTGATAAATAAATCTTCTATTCAATCAAAAGATTATACAAACTTTTGGATTTCATGGTCAAAGATCAACTGATCAGAGATACAGATCAGGAATGGCAAAACAATTGCCTCAATGAATAGAGCTCTTAGACAATTTGAAGAACAACTAAATATAGAAGAGATTTCATATAAAATTGAAGATTAAATAATCTATTTTTCATCTTTCAATAAGATTGTTGTTCTTATGTAAAAAATTCATACAATTAAACACATGCAAAGTAGGAGAAATTATACTTATTATGATATTGCTATAGGATTTAATTGTATAGTTTTTGAGTCAAATTCATTAACTCATATTTTATGAGTAGTGGTTCACAAAAACCTATCTCTCATAAGAATGAATAGTATACTTAGCACTCATTACATCTAGGTGATGCTCATGAAAATTGGGTCAAGGAATTTGAGTCGAAAACTACACACTTGGATCCTGATATTAATATCATAATTTGACTTGTTGTGGAACTACTTATCTATTGATGAACTAAAGGAGCTCTATAATGAATTGTTCATAAGGCACAACCTTGGAGAAAACTTCATGGTTGAGTTAGAGTTGGAGTTAGAGTTGGAGTAGTACTAGGATGGGTGGCCTTCGAAGAAGGCCCAATGCTTTACCGGCATGTGAGCATCACCTAGATGCAATAGGTACTAAGTGCACCATTCATTCTCGTGAAAGAATAATATGCACCACAATAATAAAACATACACTATTTCATTTGTAATTTGAGCTTCAACCATAACATGAAAGAGAAGTATGCACTACAATAATATGCACATGAACACCAAGATTACAATTAGAACAAAGGCATGAACTGATGTAGAAGAAGCATCTGTCATATGCTGATGTTGCAGTCCTTTTGTAGCACATTTATCCCTTCAAATTGACTTCATACATTTCATCCTTCACTAATCTGATACTACTTATTCTCAAATGATCCATCCTTCAGTTCTAATTTGGAAAGATACTTCAGTTCTGAGTTAAGAGCCTAATCAGAACAGATATGCGCCTGTGACAAAATAGTAGCTATTGAACAGAGTATGCACAGGTATCCAAGGGTAAAAGAAGGGGATTTGGTGATGTTGAAAAGATTTTTGCATAACCTTTTCAGAACACCTAAAATGGATGTGCACTTTTAGACTGCAATGATAGCATAATATGCACAAAATGGGCATATGATGTCCATGTTGAAAAAGTTTTCAATAGACAAACAAACTGGATAGATTTAGCATCGAATCAAAATGTTGTGTTGTGAATCTTGCAAATTTCAGAAGTGGCATTTGCAGTTTCTTACATGTTAGTCCCACATCGTTTCGGTGAGTAAAGCAAAGCGAATGCAGATCATATATCATATCCACCATGTTCCCTTTAATTTTCACGGAGCCGCGTGGTGGAGACAGAGCGAACTATTCTTTCGCCTTTTACTAAAGAATACCGTGTCTTCGCCACTCAAAGCGGCATACGCCTATTTTTGGAGGCTTCCCTCTGCTAAAGAGGAGGCCCACAAAACAATAAGCCAAACAAGAATGATTTTGGAATTTTGTAAGGAAAACATAACATTTACAATCAAACAAAAATTGTTGGATTGTGAAAGTTTGATTTTGATAGGATTGTCTAATTATACGATTGGAAGGATGATCCTTCTCAGCTTTTTTAAAGTTAAGATTGAGATAGAATGGACTCTTTTTTAAAGGATAAGATCGAGGTAGGTTTACTTTTGATAGTTGTGTTGAATCTTTCTTTTTTAAGGTAAGATGTGAGATAATATGATGTGTTCATGTTGATATTTATTTTTGGATAAGATTGAGATATGTTTAATTTTGATAGTTGTGTCTAATTCTTCCGATTTCAGATAAGTTCATTTAATTAATGATATGTTCATGATGATCATTTTTTAGAGTAAGATTGAGATAATATGTTCATTTAGTTAATGATATGTTCATGATGATCATTTTTGTAGAGTAAGATTGAGATAATATGATGTGTTCATGTTATTTGTGGAGAAGTAAGATTTTGATACTAATATTTTTTTATTTAGGATGTGTAGATGTTCATGTTCCTTAGGGAGAAGTAAGATTTTGATACCAATGCCTTCTATTTAGAATGAGTAGATGTCCACATTACTTGTGGAGGTACTATTTTAATTTTGATAGTTGTGTCTAATCCTTCCTTCTTATCTTTTTTGTAGGGTAAGATTTGAGATAGTTTCATTTGGTTATGATGTGTTCATGATGATCATTTTTGTAGGGTAAGATTGAGATACATATGATGTGTTCATGTTACTTGTGGAGAAGTAAGATTTTGATACTAATGTCTTTTATTTAGGATGTGTAAATGGTCATGTTCCTTATGGAGAAGTAAGATTTTGATACCAATGCATTCTATTTAGAATGAGTAGATGTCCACATTACTTGTGGAGGTACTATTGTAATTCCAACACTTTCAAGTAAGATTTTGATATCAATGCCTTCAATTTAGGATGTGTAGATGTCCACATTACTTGTGGAGAGCTACAATTTTGATAGCAATACTTTTTCAAGCAAGATTACAATACTAGTGCCTTCTATTTAGGATGTGTAGATGCCCACATTATTTGTGGAAAAGTACTATTTTGATACCAACACTTTTTATTTTCTAATTGACAAGATAAAAAAACACACTTGAGGACATGTGGGAGATCTCTCGAGGCTATGGCTATATAATTTACTACACATTACTTACCACCTAATAATAGTTTTGGGCTGCATATCAATATTCTACTTGCCAACCAACACAAGGTCAAGGGAGAGCACTTGTATGAAATACTATTTAATCAACATAATGTATCTAAGGGATATATGCATTTTCATATTGATACTCACTATTTGATTCTTCCAAACTAAAAAGGTCCTCAATTTCACACAATTGGATTTACTTGGTTAAGGAATGGAATAAAAAATCATAGTTTTTTATAGAAAAAATTGAGAGATGGAGCGGCCGTCTGTAGAGTGTTGCTCTCCATCTGCAGCGCGATGCTCTCCGCCTACTGCGAGAGGCTCTTTGTCTGCTACGGGATTCTCTCCGCCTACTGTGAGAGGCTCTTTGTCTGCTGCGGGATGCTCTCCGCCCTTTTCCCTTCGACCAGATTCTTCTCTGACTTCCTTTGCTCGGGATGTGGTCTTAAATCCGGTGTGAAATGCTTCTTTCTCTGCGAGCAGGAAAAATCTGGTTCTTGCCCCCATATCAGCTGAAAGCGCCCTCTCTGCTTTTCCTTCGGTGGATTCTACTCCTCTTCATCCATCACCCTCTTCTGTGGTGCTGCCTGGTCTTGTGGGGATGAGTTTCCATGATGTTCTGCAGGCTAGGGTTTTGGCGACAAATTCTCCTCTTGTCTGGGATCTTGTTCCTATGGCTTCTAGATCTCTGGGGATGTCTTTTTCTAATATTGTCTCCAAGCCTTCAGTGGTGGAGAAGCGACCTAGGGTCTCTTCTCTGGTTCTTGTGTGTGGCTCCCTTTTGGTCAGGCTCTCTTATGCGGCTGAAGATGATTTGGAGAACAACTGAGAAACCTTTAAAGATCATGGTCTGATCAGTCATTTTAGGCATTTCTGGCCTAGTCTCCCCCTTTTGCACGAGTGGATTACACGTAAATGGGAACCTCTACTTGCAGATTCGATTCACATCTTCCCTATGGCAAAGGGATTTTTCATCGCTAAGTTTGAATTAGCTGAGGATAGAACAAAGATTCTATGTGATAATTTTTTCTGTTGGGAGGATGATAAATTTATGCTTATGATTAAACCCTGGCATTTGGATTTCAATCCCTCATCCAAAGTTTTCAATAAATCCCCTATATGGGTCAAAATCTCGAACCTCCCTCTTCACCTCTGGCATGGCTCCATCCTTGAGGAGGTGGGAGAGGCTTTGGGGGATTTTTTGATGTTGGATCATGATTCCTACAATATTTATCATTCCACCTTCGCTCGTATTTTAGTAGAACTTCACATTTTGAAGGGCCTCCTAGCTGAAATAAAAATAGAATCTACAATAGGATCTTGGATCCAACAACTTGACTACGAGGGTATTCCCTTTAGATGTCGTAAATTCTTTAAAACTGGCCATATCTCCTCCCAATATGGCTTGGAAATTAAGAAAAAGAAATCTTCTCCCTCTTGGTGGAAGGGACCTTCTACACAACACTATATTATTCTAAAAAACTCTTCTCAGACAACTAAGAAGGATGATTCTGTTATCCCTCTAGCTGCCCCTTCTTCAGTGGCTGCTGGGAATATTTCTGAGACTGCTGGAATTATCTCTTCTCTTTCTTTGTTGGTTTCTGTTGATGATGGTCCTCCTGGGGGTTCTGGGCTTGTTTGTGTTGAACCTTCTTTGACTGCTATTGTTGGTGGGACTGGGGTTACTGGTTTGGCTGGCATTTTGGGCCCTTCCTGCCCTAGTTCAGTGGTTCCTCCTACTGATAGACCTTTGGTTGTGGCCTCTGCTAGCCCGATGCTAGATGATTCACTGGAAGTTTCTTTTCTGAGTGATGGGTCCTCAGCTTTGGGTCTTTTGTGTTGGCATGATAAGGCTGCTAAGGTTGAAGATGGTTGGGTTTTTGTCAAAGGAAAAAATTTAGAAAGATCCTCCTCTTCGTTTGACATGACCCTTCGGTCCCATAATAGGGGGACAAATGGATAGCTCTCTTTCTTAACATTGTTAATCTTCAAAGATTTATCTTTTGTTGAGTTTTGGGTTTTCACGTTTTGTTCCATCCAGGTTGTGGGAGCCTGTGTTAAAACCCTCTCTTTGGTCTTGCTCTGGTTCGTTTAGTGGGTGTATTTGAATATCTTTTGTGACCATCTTGTACAGGGTTTTGAGGTCCCTTCAAAACCCGTTTTATCCTAAATAAAAAACAAAGCATAGTTTTTTCATGGTGTAGATGCATGTTGATGATCTACATACACATATAGATACATAAAAATGACTATTTGGGCTAGAACACACATTTAGTGTTGCAACAACAATCGCATTATGATCTAATCTGCTAGGTGTGTATGTACATATGATGCTTCATAGAATAAAATCACACAAGGGAGAAAATACCGAATGAGTAAGTAGACTTAAAAGAGGAGATTGGTTGGTTAGAGATGCACTTTTGTAGACTAACATATATTACACAACATTAATATAAAGATATTAAATGATAGCTAGAGAATCATCATTAGTTGAGGAGGATTGGCTTATCTAGGCAGTGCTACAGAAAGATGACCACATACTTCAAGTGTTTTTAATATGAGTACATATAGAGTATTTTTCTAGATCCTTATGATTGTGTTCACAATATAAATGGTAAGATATCTCTTGATAAATGTTCTAATATATGGATTGGTGTGATATGTAGATGCTAAAGATGAATAACTTGGTTTTATTTCCTTGAGAATAGATCACTTGATACATGGTGTTTCTATAATTTTAATAGAGTGGGACATCATTGAGATCATGTACATATCAATTTCTTTGCTTCATTGTTTAATCTTGTGATTTGAAATATCTAGTTGGAGTGTTTGGTTTTAACACAACTTGAAAACCTCTTGTGGTTAATATGAGAGCACAAAACATTATTTTATATAGGTTGTCTACCCAAACCCTTGGTATTGGTAAGGGATATTCAACCTATGTAATGGAGAGATTTAAGAGCAAGAGAAGAAAATTGAAACCACATAAAATCAAGTTTCTCAGTTCAAAGCTAGGGAATATACCATTAAAGTATCATCCACATTTCCTCCTAGATGACACATAAGGGTAAGTATAAGGTAGATCCATCTTGTGACTCTAATTGCACTCCATATATTGTTTATTTGTGATATTTTAGCCATTTTAGAATCATTGCATCTAGTCATTTTCATTTTGGTTGATGGATTTTACTTTGATCATCTTGTAATATTAGATTATCTTATGTGATTATTTAAATTCTTAAATAATTTATATTATTTTTTTATAATTCTTATATTAAATATGGATAAACAATTTAATACTTACTCCAGGAATCAATGTGTATTTAGTGTATACAAGGTATAAATTTATCTTATTATTATCACCTCTAGTCAATATATACATTTCATACCAAAGCTAGTCCCTCAATTGTCACTCATTAATGTTGAGCGTTGTAAAAATTTAATTTGCCAAGTTCAATAGAAGATAATTATCAACTAATTTTGAAGGTGCATAAAATAAATGAAGCAAAATAAAAATCATTAATTTTAGTAAGAAATTAATGCCTAAAAAGAAACAACTACAACATGAAAACACATCCTTATAAGTGAACTAATCAAAACAAAAATAATTAATTTTAATAAGAAATTGGTACCCTTAAAAATAACATCTTTAACCTGACAACACATCCTTTTGGGTTAACTAATCAAAATGTGGTGAATTATACCATTGATTTTATTCTAAGATAACCTATTCCTAATGCCTCTTCATACTTTCATTTCTACAAAATGGGAAGACTAGTGACAAGTCCATGGACTAGGGGAAACTAACATATTAGACTAGTCTCTTGGCCTTGTGGTAATCCTATTTTTGTGGGAATCCTATTTAGTGGTGCTAAAGGAGGATGAAATATGGAGATTGTGCACTAATTATAGAGGTGTGAAGAACCATTATCCTCTTCCCAAGTTTGAGGATTTCTTAGATGAGTTATGTGATGCTATGTACTTTAGAAAGCAATGAGCTTAAGTCGGGGCACTATCATGTTCTTGTTAAACCCTCAGACATATGGAAGACAACTTTAAAACCAAAGAAGTTTTGTTTGAGTGTTAGGGCACCATTATGCGGTCATCTGATAGTTTATTTTAACATCAGAATGAAATGTTGTTAAAAATTCTTCTACAATCTAAGTCAGAAGTTAAATAAGCAAATTTCAGTATAGATTGTGCAAATCTAACAACATTACAAAAAAAAAATCTACATCATCTAATATGAAAGAATATTATAATACTATTATAAGACGGATTAGTTATGATTGTTAAATTTAAATATGATACTACTAATTTCAATACTATAATATAATAGACCTTATGTTCACAACAAACTGTAGTGTAAACTTCCTTTGAATTCATATTTCCAATTGCAACAGTCCTTGTATGCCACACATTTGTCAATGTTGCCATATTTCCTGATAGCGAGATCACCCTAAAATCAAAATAATTTGGTTTGTTCATCTTCAAAATGGCACTTTAATCATTTGCAGATGACTCTGTGACCTCTTCACTCTTGTATTCTATTTGCTGAGGAGATCGAGCCATCAAACAAATTTGATTAATGGCTGGTATGAATGCTACTTCCCCCCTTTACAGCCAAGTAAGAGAAGGTGTTAACAAAGTCGTCCAATAAGACAATTTGTCTAAATTTCATGTAAACAATTAGTACTATAGCATTATAAATGTAGGATTTTATATTATGTACTTCATTTTGAAGAAAAATATAATATGCTATGATAAATAAGTCTACAATTCATTCAAAAGATTAATATACAAACTTTTGGATTTCATGGTCAAAGATCAACTGATCAGAGATATAGATCAGGAATTGCAAAACAATTGCCTCAATGAATAGAGAGCTGCTACAATTTGAACAACAACTAAATATAGAAGAAGATTAAACAATATATTTCTATCTTCGAACAAAATTGTTATTCTTATGTAAAAAATTTATGCAATTGAACTCATGTGAAGAGGGAGAAATTAATGAGGTTTTGTTTGTTATATACATAAATAACACTGCATTCTAATAATTATAGTCATGAGTTGGTATTGTACACACAAAATTAGTGCACTTCTCTAAGTCATTACATCAAAGGAAATCCATGAAAGGGAAACCTTCAATAGCGACCTAGAGCTCTCTATGTATGGAGTTGCAAGATTGTAAAATTGCTCTCAGCTAGAGCTAATAAACTTATGACCTTGCTAGTCAACCACACAATGAGAGATTCAAGTGAAGACAAGGGCAAGAATGCCAATATCCCCAAGAATCAAATGAAATGCAATGCAAGTAAGCTAAGAATGAGGATGCAAATATGCAAGCTATACTATGAAAATGAAAGTACAATCTAAACTATGAAATGGAAATAGCAAGTGTGACAATCCTTCCTATTAAACTAGATGAGATTTAAGCTAAAGCATGAAAGGAAATCTAAACTATGAAAGCATGAAATATGAAGCTACTATGCAAGAATGAAAACTAAACTATGAAGCAATGAAGAAAGCTAAGATGTGATGCAACAATGATCTCCAAAAAGCTTCAAAGTCTTCAAGAATTCCTGCAGCATAAAGTTAGCATAAAAGTGAATGACCTAGAATGAGGAAGAGAGCTCTTCTTTTATAAGAAATGAAAAGGAATGGACCATGAAGATTAAGAGGCAAAAAGACTTAATCAACGGTGGAGCATCAAAGAAGAGCAATCCATGTGCACAAGTATCCTCCAATGAGAAAATAAGAGTCAACTTTTGTGTCCATATGAGACAAAAAGTGTTTTTTCCCTTTTTATAAAATAAGAATAATGTTTTATTTGTGCAAATTAGGATAAGATGAAAAGTGGGGGCTTTTTATTTATTAAAAGGGGAGAAAATATTCCTTTTGAATAAATAAAGACTTTAGGATAAGATGGTTAGCCCAAGGAATAATCAAAAATGATGAAATAAGACTTGATCAAGGAAATTGATATAATTGAAAAAATGCTAATTTTTGAAAATATTGATTCAGGGATTTGATAAATTGCTGAATGGGGGCCCAAAGTCTAGGCGACCATTTTAGGGTGCATACATTTTCCCCTCTTTGAATAATGTGTGATCATTTCAAGAACACATGTAGTCAAAGAAGTTGAAATGTGAGTTCATTTTGGGATCACAAAACAACTCAGACGTGTGTTCATTTTGGGAACACGCCAGGACAAAGATAACCAAAAAGTTGAAAGACAAGACCAACACCATCATTGCTAGGTGCAAATCAAGCCTTAGACAAAACTATCATCGTTGCTGCTAGGCAATAATCAAGTCTAAAAAATAGGAGATAAAAATTGAAAGACAAAATCACCACCGTCGCTGCTAGGTGATAATCAAGTCTAAAAATAAGAATCTCAAGCTGAGCTGAATGATAAAGCTAAATCAAAGGTTAAAGCTGATAGGTACTGCCCCCTCGGAATCAAAATCAAAATCAGGTAGAGGAGAACAGGAAATTGATAAACTTGATCAAAGCACTAGAAATCATAGTCGAAGAATAGGACAATAGGATAACCATCAAGCAATGAAGACATGCCCCAAGTTGACTAGGTTTGACTAGGAAAGATATAGGATAAAAATTAAGTCAAACCTTAGAGAAATGAAGTGAGTGATAATGAATGATAGACTAGGATTTTTGAAAGAGATGGGGGTGAAGAAATGAAGATGCCCCAACAAAGATTGAAGGATCAGGCCTCAAATGGTTAGCCAACTACGTAGATGAGGGTAAAATTTTGAAATACTATTTTGACTATCAAGATGAACTCAAATTTCAATTTCAAGTCCGAAAATGGATCCAAGATGTTGAAATTAGCTAGAGGTACAATTTTCGCACAATTCTGAGGTATTTTGAAATTTGGTCAAAAAGTCAAAATGCTATATAAGGGGCAAAAGTGTCATTTTCAAAATCATTTTTCATTTAGCCATTTGAGAATTTTGAGAGCTTAGAGAGAGAAAATGGCCCAGCAAGCAGCGATTCTCATCCACAGGTATCATTTTGAGCGTGGTCAGTTGCACAACCGGCCTCCACACTATGCTGCCCTGATGAGGTTTCAGAAAAACTTCACTTTTTTGAGTCATTAATGGGCATTTAAGATATTTAACACATTTTTTTCAAGAATTTTCAAATTTAAAAATCTCAATTTTCAAGAACTGGGTGATATATCATGCGATACTTTAGAAGTATCGCTCCCTTTAGAGAGAAACATTGCACGATACTTCATGGGTCACAAGTGTATCGCACACGCGTGGACACCAGTATCGCATGATAACTGGTGAACTATCATGCGATACCTGGCGAAGTATCACACAATCAAAGGTATATTGCACCACTATAGGAAGAAGTGTCACACGACACTTGTCCCAAAAGCAGTATCGCCCAAGTTAAAAAAATTGATATTTTTAAGTATTTTTGAGCAAAAAGGACATGGGTCTAGACAAGTTTACGTTGTATATGTCTTGTACTGATTTTTAGACATTCATCATGATATGTACTGACATTTGGCTTGGTTTAATGGTTTATAGGAGCACTTTTCAGCATTACTCATCAGAGCACCAAAGGTGGTGGGATTGAGATGCATCCTAGATCTAGATGATCTGGGTGAGGCTGATATCTGAGCGATGGGATTCTGATACTTATTGTGGTTCCCATATATTCAAGTTGATCATGGTCTACTGATAGCCTTGGCCGAGTGATGGCACAGTGAGCATAACACCTTTCACTTGCCCACTGGAGAGGCATCCATCTCATTAGAGGATGTCTATAGGATTCTCAGAGTACCATGCCATGGCGAGCCTGTAAGTATAATCATGCTTAAAGATATAATCATTTAAGTGTAATGTTTCCATATGATGAAAACTAACATGACTGTTTGTTGGCATAGGTATATTATGATCAGGATGCCACCGAGGGCCGACATGCTATCCAGGGCATGTTTCAGGATGTCACTATCGTTGATAGACATGTCAGCTGGGAGTGATTGATGGATGATTTTGGTAGAGACTTCCTAGTGTCGTGCATTGTTGCTTCCATCATCTCACGGGCCCTGATGACTGATCGTAGTCAGAAGGGATTCCCTCTCGGATGGGGCAGACTACTGGTTGACTTGGTAGGCAGACCTCAGCGCATGGCATGGGGACCTGCCATACTTGTAGAGATGTATCATGAGTTACACGAGATCATCTACAGGGACAGTCGGACATGGGCTTGTGGTGCCATCTTGGCACAGGTGTGGGCTTGGGAGCACATCACTGTGGTGCACCCCAGGGTTTAGCTGAGAGAGCGGAGATATCTGTACATATATAGGTATAGAGGATTTATATCATATTCCCATATTGGGGATGTGACATACTACCGACGGATCTTGGATGAGATGACCTCCTTCATATGGAGGCCATACAGGGAGGTTGAGTCTTGGGGTGATGCAGAGGATGAGCTGAGCTCCATGCTATGCAGCCAGCCATTAGTAGGATGACATGTAGAGATAGTTGAGAGATTCTGCATCACTCAGGTATGGCGACAGTTTGGGCGGCAACAACGGGTCTCGGCAGAGACCACCACTTATGTGAGGTCTAGGGATGAGGAGGGACATGGGTGGCTACCCATGTTAGACTATCAGCTGGCCATTGCGGAGACAAATGGCATCAGGAGGGAGCCTTGGGAGTACCTTCCCAATATGGTTGATGCGGGATCTGATGTAGCATACAGGGCTGAGCGACAGAGGGCACCATTCCCTCATTTCACAGTACTTGATGCCCCGATAGCAGTTCAGGGTGGGGATGGGGATGATGGGGGAGACAAAGGAGATGGAGGGAGAGGGGGAGGGAGAGGGATGGAGAGAGGTGAGGGCTCCAAATTAGGTGGCCAGAAATGGTCACCAGGACGGAGATCGATGACTCCTAAGGATGGGGTGAGACTAGCTCACCAACAGGAAGAGGTACAACAGGATCAACCTACGGGAGGGGAGGACTTGAGAGCCAGGATACAGGCTCTAGAGGCAGAGATGCAGTAGCTGAGGATCACTATAGTTGTGAGAGATCAATAGCTAGCTGATTTGAGGGTAGAGAGAGATCATCAGATTATGGATCTCAGGGCAGAGATAGCACGCCGAGAGAGGGCGACACAGGTAGACGCAGTAGAGATCCAGAGAGAGACAACACGAGCTGCCTATTATCATGGACTCTACCTACAGGCTATGCCAGAGGATCAAAGAGCACCATCTTACTCTCAGAGGGCAGGCAGATCAGACATGGTACCAGATGCAGCACCACCTCCCCCACCACTAGGTCCACGTGATGGGGAGAGCGAGTCCTAGGTTTAGGGCTTAGGTTTAGATGTTTTGGACATATCATGAGACTTTGTGATCCAGATTTTGGGATCTCATATTGTATATTGTATGATGACATTGTTATATATATGAGATTACTAGATGTTCAATATGTCTTGTGTTTACGTCTCACTTGTGATGGATGTATCAGTTTATGTATTGTCTTGTCATTTTTCTCAAAATGTATGTTATAAATGCTCGTTTATATTCTCTCTCATAGATGTATGGTTGATTCTCATGTGTATGATATAGACTCATGTTTATGAAAATGACATTTTTGAGATATAGATATGATGATATGATTAACCCCTTGTGATGACAAGAACATGTCATGATGAAAGATAAGGAGCGAAAGACATGATCGAGAAAAGGGAAGATGAGCACAGTTGACTAACAGGTCCACGTAAGATGAAAAAGAGAGCTCTCTCCATATGCAAGATGCAAAACTAATCTAACATGACCCTAAAAATGCAAGCTACTATGAAAAGTGGTTGACTTGCAAGGTCACAACACTTATAGAAATCTAATTATCATCATCGAGGTTTTATTGGTAGCATCGCATACAATACACACTAGTATGACTATGGGTATATGAATATGATTTATATCAAATGAAATGTGGAAATCCCACCTAGGCACAAAAGACATGTAGGTCAAGATGACTAGTGCAGTGAGATTACCTAAGTTTACTATAGCGAGATTATGCTTGCATCAGGACATAAGAAGGTCAAGATGGCTATAAGCATGCACTTGCAAAACAGTCAAGGATAATATCTTGTCAATCCCTAGTGTCAAGTAAGATTGGCATAAATGCTCATGACAGTTAGGATCAACGAAATATACCCACAAGCAAATAAAGAAATAAAACATGTTCTCATACCCTCAGTCTTCTAGCTATGCATCATCAAAAACTTCTCAGGGAGAGACCACTCATCAAAGAAATTGTCATAGATAGCACACAAAGAAAAATAAAGTCAACATATCTCAATTGAGTTGATTGTTTAAGTGCATGTGTGTTGGTCATAGAGTCAAACTTTGAGTATCAAATTTGCTAATGAGCGATATCGCATCATACTTAGACTGGTGGGTAAGACATCTGATAAGTGTTGAGAAACACTCGACACTAGGGTAGTGTTGAAAAATGTAGTTTGGGGTGGTGTTAAAAACACCTATTTGTGAAATGCCCCAAGAGACAAATGCACCTAACGGACCTATGCTAATAGGTATGCCCCCTAAACAAAAATAAAGACCAATTCCAAACCAAGTCAAATAAGGTCAAGGCATGATGGAGAATGGCTAAGTGTCGAGGATGCATGCTAAAAGACAAGGGTGCAAAGGCCTCAAGTAGCGCCTATTTCCAAGTTTTCACCACTTGGAGATTTTTTATTTTTTTTTTAATTTTTAATTTTTATTTTATTTTTTTCAATTTTTTTGTATTTTTGCTACCAAGGCACCTGTTTCCAAGTTTTCTCTAAGGCACTTTTCTATTTTTTTGAATTTTTTTGCATTTTTTTCAGGACTTTTTGATGAAGGGTGCTCCCCTTAATACCACAAACACATAACAGAAAAAGAGAAACAACAACAATAATATGCAAGAACAGAAAAATTGGCTTCTTATTATCTCCACAAATGTGGAATTACAAACTTTCAGAATTACAATATGCAAAGCCACATGGGCATTCCCTTACAATATTCTGTAGGACAAAGCCTCGAACTATTACCCAGAACTATTTTGAACTGCCTAAGACAATAATACAGCCTTCCTTATATAGGCAATTTTCCACCGCTTGGGAAGGTTCCAGAATTTTAGCCAATAAGGTCGACCAACTTAGAATTATTTTATTTTACATTTTATTACATCACAGTCGGCTCAAGATAACCTTTGAAACCCGAACAGAAATTTTGA
The DNA here is from genome assembly GCA_027943335.1 of Chamaecyparis obtusa. Lineage (NCBI taxonomy): Eukaryota > Viridiplantae > Streptophyta > Pinopsida > Cupressales > Cupressaceae > Chamaecyparis > Chamaecyparis obtusa. Next base: position 79,033 of record BSBK01007819.1, on the reverse strand, counting down.
AGAAAATTATTTTCTGCCATTTCAGGTGGCCCAACTTTCGAAGACCATAAGTCATCACCAGTTGACCCGCTCGGCTATTATAACCCCATTTCAGAAATGCCACGAAGCGCTCTACAGGCTTGACCTGCGCAAGCGCCCGTCACCCAAATTTTTGACCTCATCCGGGGCCTCTAAAGCCTTCAAAACTGAGTTCAAAGTTTCTGTACCCTGCTGCCAATACCAAAAATCTTCAATATCTTCCAATATACACTTGATTTGGCAATGAAACTTTACTGGCAGACTTATATGACCAAAATGAACCTCCAAGAAAGAAATAAGATCATTCTGAGCACATAGGAAAATTACCAAAAATAGTAACTTTCCATAAATAGCAGCTCTGCACAAAATAGCCCTTATTGAATACAAAAATAGAAATATTTTTGGGTGATGCAAGATTGCTCTTACACCCAGGATGCTCCTGCATCACTTTTTATGCTTTTTAGAATTTTTTTAGCATCATATATGAATTTTTTTGGAATTTTTTCAGGATCAATAAATATGTACAAAGGATGCCCCCAGACAGAATAGGCATCATGGATAGAACTTCTTGAGGTGCAAAACATTAATAGGATCAGGGAGTTGTTCCCCCTGTTCATCAGATAGCAAGTAAGCACCTATCCCAAAAGCACCAGTAATAATGTATGGTCCAAGCCAATTAGGTTCAAATTTGTCCTTTTGTTCTCGATGTTGTTGGTTCTTAGGATTCTCATGCAGGACAAGATCTCCTACTTGAAATTCTCTAGGGAGAACCTTCTTGTTGAATGCTTTGGACATACGCTTTTGGTAGACTCTCATGTGATCAAAAGATGTTCTACGTTTCTCATCAAGAAGTTCCAATTCTTGCAATCTCATGGCACGATAATCTTCATCTGTAATCAAACCTTTGAGAGAGACTCTAAGTGAGGGAATCTCAACTTCTAAAGCTAATACTACATCAACACCATAAGTGAGGACAAAAGGAGTAGCCCCTGTGGGAGTACGAATACTCATTCTGTAGGTCCATAAGGCTAGATTGATCTGTAAGTGCTAGTCTCGACCATTCTTGTGAACTGTTCTATGGAGAATCTTAAGAATGGTTTTATTAGAGGCCTCTACTTGTCCATTTCCTTGTGGGAAGTAAATGGAGGACCAATGTTGTTTTATCTTAAATTTTTTGCAGAGGTGTGTAAGGTCCTTGTTTTTGAACTAACCTCCATTGTCAGTGATTATCTCAGAAGGTATCCCAAATTGACAAATGATGTGATTCAATATGAACAAAGAGATTGTCTTTCCCGAAGCAACAAATAGTGGAACGGCTTCTACCCATTTGGTAAAGTAGTCAGTAGCAGTAATAATGAATTTATGTCCACCTGATGAGTTGGGATGAATCTGCCCAACAAGGTCAAAGGCCCAATGCTGAAATGGCCAATGAGAAATAGAAGGAATAAGCTCCCTACCTGGAGCATGAATCAGGTTTCCATGTTTCTGAAACTTTTCACATGATTTGGCAAAAGCTATAGCATCTATCTGCATTGTGGGCCAATAGTACCCCACCTAAAGCAACCTTCGGGCCATGGCAAGACCATTGGAATGTCCTCCACAAATGCCCTCGTGGATGTCAACTAACACTCAGTCAAACTCATCCTTTTCCAAGCACCTAAGAAGTGTCCCATCTAAACCCCTCCTATACAGATCACCAGAGATAAGGGTATGGAGAGAGGCATTACGGACAAGATTTCTTCTTTTAGAGCGATTAAAGGATTCATGAATGATGCCATCATGAAGATATGAATAGATAGCACCATAACAGGAAGACTCATGAGTGACCAAGGTACAAATGATGTGGCTTTTAGAGGATTCAAAGATGGGATGATGTAGCTCTTCCACCAGGAATTCAAATTTTGATTCGTGTTGTTCCAACTAAAGGAGTGAAGCTAATGTAGCCATAGCATCTGCAACCTTGTTTTTTTCTCTAGGGATCTATTGAAATGTCACAAATGTGAAATAGTGTCACAATGAATCAACCATCCTTTTGTAAGGTATCATCTTATCATCCTTAGTTTGGTATTCTCCATTCACTTGGTTGATAACTAATTGTGAATCCCCCAAGACATGTAACTCTGTTATATTCCACTCAATAGCCATCTTAAGTCCATTGGTTAGAGCCTCATATTCTGCAATATTATTTGTGCATGGGAACAAAAGTTTATAAGACTTAGGTATGTTGCACCCATGAGGAGAAATAAACAATACTCCAATTCCTAATCCATTTTGCATATTTGAACCATCAAAGAACATTTTCCAAGTACATGTGGTCATGTACATTATGTGCTCATCTAGGAATTCTACTTGAATAGGCATGCTATCCTTGACTGGGAAATCAGAAAGTTGATCTACAATAGCTTGCCCCTTTATAGCCTTACACTCAATGTACTCTATATCAAATTCTGACAAAACCATCATCCACTTAGTGAGTCTACCTGTGAGAGCAGCCTTACCAAGAAAATACTTAAGAGGATCAATTTTTGCAACGAGATGTATAGTATGGGCAAGCATGTAGTGTCGCAAATTTTGGGAAGAAAACACTACCACAAGACAAGACTTTTCAATACTATTATAATTGATCTCATAAGATACTAGAGTATGGCTAATGTAGTAGATGGTTCTTTCCTTCCCAGTATCATCAAGCTGAGCCAACAATGCCCCCAAGGAAGATTTTGTTGCTGAGATGTACAAAATTAATGGTTTTCCTGGGATAGGAGGCATTAAAATTGGAGGATTAGCAGAGTATTGCTTTATTTGATCTAGGCTCTTTTGGCAATCCTCATTCCATGCACATGTGGTTCCTTTATGCAATGTCTTGTTGAATGGTTGTGCTCTATCTACAGGCTATGAAATAGACCTCCATATGGATTGGAGTCATCCTTGAAGACTTCTCATCTAACTAATGTTCTTAGGAGGAGGCATATTTAATATATCTTGAACCTTTTCAGGATCCACCTCTATTCCTTTGGCTGAAATTATAAATCCTAGAAGTTTACCTGAGGTAACCCCAAAGGCACACTTTTTTGGATTCAATCTCAACTGAAACTGCTTCATTCGATCTAGAATTACTTCCAAATCTTCTAGGTGTGTATCCCTTTGCTTAGACTTGGCCAAGGTATCATCCACATAATCCTCCATGTTTTTATGCATCATATCATAAAATATTGTGGTCATAGCTCTTTGGTATGTGGCTCCTGCATTTTTTAATCCAAATGGCATGACGTTCCAACAATAGGTTCCCCATGCACATGTGAAGGCTATCTTTTCTTGATCCTCAGGAGCTATTTTTATTTGGTTATAACCGGAAAAACCATCCATTAAAGAGTATATCTCATAGCCCGCAGTCATATCCACTATCATGTCTATGTTAGGGAGTGGAAAGTCATCCTTTGGGCAAGCTTTATTAAGATCTCTGAAGTCTATGCATACATGAATGGACCCATCATGCTTTGAAACTGGAACAATATTTGAGATCCACTCGGCATAGTCAATAGCTCTAATAAATCCTGCTCCTAAGAGCTTTTCTAATTCAACCTTAACAAGGATTGCTATGTGAGGATGCATTTTCCTCAACTTCTGTTTTACTAGTTTAATTCCTGGAGCTATAGATAAGTGATGCATAATAAGATTAGTGTCAATCCCTGGCATGTATGAATATGTCCAAGCAAAATTGATTTTCTTCTTTTGTAAGAACTTTGTGTATGCCTCTTTTTCTTGCACTGACAAAGACTGAGCTAGATGAATCAACTATGGAGCATCTTCCCTATTCAAATTTACTAGTTGTGTAGGCTCAATAAGAACTGATGACCTGTCTTGGAAATAACTCGGCAGGTTATTAAGTACCCCATCCTTAGGTGCCTCAAAGAGGTTTTCACCTTTGGATACGTCCTTTCTTTTTACTTTTTTGGGTTCTGACACCGCCACATAGTGGTTTTCGCCATCAGAACCATTTCTCTTTTTTTTCCTTTTCTTTTATTTTGCGACTGAGGTACTTAATATCTGGCTCCATCATACTTGTTGTAGGTTCACTGGTGGAAGAGACTATGGGTTCAAGAGCATTCAGGTAGAAAGCTATTTCGTAGTCATGAAAAGTGAGGAGTTGAGGCTCTTGACAAAGTTGTGACCAATCAATCAAATGATGGTTTACCAGGGGTAGGTCAATGACTGGTTCAACATTATTGATACAAAAGGTATTATCTTCGATGATCGCATAGTTAGGATCTGTCAAGTCTCCCTCTAAGATACCTGAATTAGGGCTCATCTTACCAAATGAAGCATCATCCACTAAGGCAATTCAAGGAGTCCAATCCTCTAGTCCTACACTAGGTTCGTTGGTCACATCAGGTTGAGTACTATAGGTGTGGACAACATCCATGTCCAAATCAATTGTTTCATCTGAGAGAGAGTCCCACTCGAACTCATTTGAATCTATTTCTGAATCTTTGCTGGGATGTTTACACCAAGAAGGCTTAGGATTCCTTGATGTAGAAGGTTCGAGATTGTGAAGGGTATCCCCTTCTCTAGCATTTGTGTTTGTGCTTACAATTGTTAAGTCATCTAAATCCCCCCAAAGGAGATTTGTAGAAGGCACCCAATCATCAATCATGTCTTGTTGGTTTTGGAGATTAGGTGTATAATCTGAGTCACTATCACTATCCATCATAGCTAGGATAGGAACACTTTTGTTCTTTCCATTATCAAACCCTAGGACAACCATTGACTTAGCACTATGACCAAAAAGAGCATGGTTGAGTGGTTCAGTCTTGGCATCTAACCTGTGACTGAGAGGGCCATGACCTGGGTAGCCCATGTTGGTGACTAACGTGTATCCTCTCCCATAAGTCTTAGGAGATGGAGAAAATTTTTCATTATGTAGGTACTTTTCTTCTCTGTATATCCAATCTCTAACAACCACCTCTTCTTTCTCATCCTGAATAGGTACTGAAGACTCTACAAAAGTATCGAATAGAATCATGGCTGAAGACGAGGACGCATCTCTTGTGACGGTTTACCATAGGACCTAGGTGAAATTGGCAATTTTGTAAAGGAGTCAATTTGATATCCTCCCATACCAAGGTTTATGGACTTGAATTTATCCTTACATTGCTCAAGAGTTGCCCCAAAATTGTCCACTTCTCTATTTAAGGGAACATGGGCCCCTGCTAAAATGGCATTAATAGATAAGGTGCTGTCACCTGGTATGTAGACTTCTATGCCATTGTATAGAAACTTGACACATTGGTGATAGGTAGACGGTACTGCTTGCATGTCATGAATCCATGGTCTACCTAGTAGGATGTTGTATCCTAGAGGACCAGCATCAATGATTTGAAACAAAATGTCCTTTTCAATAGGACCAATTCTGACTGGAAGAAGAGCTAACCCCTTAGAACTTCTCTCAGCCTCATCATAGGCTTTGATAGTAATTTTCTTCCTAGTATCAATGGCATGCTCTGAGTAACCCAAGTTTTTCAAAAGACTTAAAGAACAAATATTGAGCCCAGCACCCCCATCTATCAACACATGCCTAACATGGGTTTTATGGATCATGACCTCAATGTGAAGGGCAAGATTGTGCGAATGGCTCAAGGCTTTATCGTCTTCTTTAGAAAATGTAAGGTAATGTGGGCTAGCAAGGTGGTTGACCATGTTCTAGAATTGGTCGACATCTATATTATTAGGGACATTTGCTACATGCAAAGCATCCTCAAGGACACACTTGTGTCTAGGAGACAATTTTAAGAGCTCAAAAATGGAAATCTGTTCTGGCGTTCACTGTAACTGATCAACAAGGTTGTAACTCATATCAGGACCAATTGTAGATTTGGGAGGAACACTTTTGGACATTGGTTGCTTAGATTTGCTAGAATTAGGACCTCTAATGATAATAGGACCTTGGGACTGACTCCTAGTAACATCATTGAGAGGTTGAGATGACCTTCGAGATTGAGGACCTCTAAGCACAACAATGGGTCCTTCATCAAATATTGGAGGTGAGCTTACATCATAATCATAGGGATCATTCCCTCTCATCATGTTGACATCATTGTCCACAACCTCAAGCATATTAATGACATTTTCTGCAGCTATATAGGTATAATTGATTGTGGCCTTGCCATTCTTGTTTTTAGAAGTCTCCCCCTTCTTATACTTAGGAAAGGGCTCCTTAAAGGCCTTGTGGTTTGTGTTTGTGGTCAACCCATCAACTTGTAATTTCCCATTCTCAATAAAGTCTTGAACAAGATGTTTGAGTTTAAAACAACCTTCAATGTCATGTCCAATCCCATTGTGGTATACATAGTAAGCTTTCTCATTCCACCAATAAGGTTTAGGATCCAGTATGCGAAACTTTGTAGGATCCTGAGGTTGTGCCAAATTATGAGCAATCAAGGTCTTAAAAATGTCTGCATAAGAGTCTCCAAGCTTAGTGAATTGCTTCTTTCCTGACTTAGGTTTATCTTGATACTTGGAATTGTGCTCTTGTTGGTCTAAGGATGTTTGTAGCTTCATAGCTTGAACTACGTTAGATAAATTAAGAACTCCTTGTTCCTTAGGTTGTGGAGAGTCAACAACTCCGTCATTGACTACATGATTATTTTTGTTCCAATATGAGTTCTTTTTATCCTTATTGTTGTTGTTATTGTTTTGGCCATTGTTGTTGTTACTTTGTTTGGCCAAAATACCTTGTTCTTTTAGAACATCCTCAATGCGACATGCAGTTTCTACCATAGTGTCAAAAGAATTGAAGACCATTTTTCTAACTTCATATCTTAATTCTAGCACTAGATTGCTCACAATTATATCAATCCTTTCTTCCTCAGGGATGGTCCTAGAATATTTGGAACATAAGCATCTCCATCTTTGTAAAAATGTCACAAAGGGTTCCCCTTGATTCTATTTTAATTTACACAAATCAAGCATGGTGACTGACCTTGATAAATTATATGCAAAATGTTGCACAAATCTTTGAACAAGTTCTTTAAAAGTTTTGACAGGAGGGGTAATGTTGGTAAACCACTCCATTGCTTGACCTTTTAGACTCCTTGGGAATAACCTCATGAGATAGGAATCTTCATAGTGGAATTCAAAACTCATAATATAGAACTGACGCACATGGTCATGGGGGTCACCACTACCATCATATTTGTCATGTGGGGATTTCAACCTTTCTAGGAAAATCTACCATAACCACACTTTTGTCAATGGGATTAGGACATATAGAATCCAAGTTGAAGGAACTCTTAGGAGCCATCATTTTTTCCATAGTCTTTTGCATCTGCTTAATCACCTCATCAATTGAAGGGTTTTGCTTCTTAATCTTTTGGTCCACATCAAAGTTGTATGGGACTTTTGCACCCTTATTGATTAGACTTTCCAAGAACTGATCCTTATTTTTCTCCACATACTTCTCCACATATTGTTCGAAGGATGGTTCTTGTTGCATTGTCATGAAATCAATAGTGTCAAAGTTGGCATTACTTCCTCCATGTTGAGAGCCATGATGAGCTCATTGGGAGGGTTGTCTTAAATGTCTAGGAGATGATTGTCTCCTACGATGGTTATACCGAGAAGTCCTTCTTCCTCTAGGACTAGGTGATCTTGATGGGGTCCTTGACCTTCTTCTAGCTCTTGGACTTGGTGAGGGAGTAGATGGTGGAGAGTTGATTCCATTGTTGGTATCCCTATTGTTGAATTGATTATGGAGTTGTTGCGCTAGGAGCCTATCTTGTTCTTCTTGTGTGGCTCTTCTCCTTATGTCTAGCAAAGCTCATTCCTCATCCTCCAATTGTTTGAACCTTTCTTTCTTAGCAGCTTGTTCATCCAAGAAAGCTTGTTTTTCTCTCTCAATGCTCTTTAACCTCTCACTCACGTATCATGAGGTGTCTCTAAGTGGAGAAGGTTGTCTTGAATGTCTGGATACATTAGCTGCATTGATATGAGCATCACCAGATTTGTTGTTTTGGTCTTCATGTTGTGACCATGCATCTGAGTGAGCTTGCCCATGATGTCTCTCAACTCGTTGATGAGCATCTAGATACCTTGTGTTGATAAGAGGTGATCCAGGTGGACTATCAGAAGAAGACCCAGCAGACATCGTGTCACCTCTATGTCGTTGGAACATGTCATTAAGAGTTTGATTCATTGCTTCTCTTTGTTGTCTAGTGAAGGTGTAACTCATGTCCATATTTGATGAAAAAGGTGCTAAAGAGGAACTCAATTCGTTGGGATTACTCTTTGGGTCAAAACAAACCTTAGACTCACTCTTAGGGGATTGATCGAAAATGGGTTCTTTTCCCTTTCACTGTTGATGAGTCTTAACTAAGGGTAACTGATTAAAGACAACCGGGGATCATTTTCCTTGATTCACTTGGTACCTTGTTGTAACTGACATGAAAGAAAATGAGTCTTGATGATAAGGTGACCTCTCAAAGTGTCAACACCAAACTAAGATAATTAAAGTTCTCTAGTGTCCAAAAAGAGATGGTAAGATAGGAATTACAAAAGGCGTTACCAACACTGTCAAAGAGGTGCTTAAATCAAAGGATCAATATCCTTGCATGTTTGAACCAAGAGGATGGACTTAGCCAAATTGTATAATTAAAATTGAATTTGAATGGAAATGATTTGGAGAAAAAGAGTACTAGAATTCTCCAAGAATGTTACTAACAACTCTAGAGATATACTTTCTCAACAGGAATAATCTTCTAACTTGACAATTCTTCCCAAAGTGACTTCGTAAATCGAATGACACTACCCCTAGAGAGCTAAAAATAGAAATTCAGAGTAAAGATAGGCTTCCAGCGGCAAGATAAGTTACCTTCCTAAAGACCTAGCCAACTAAAAGCAACTACAAAATGACTGAAACCAGGTATACAGTAGAAAATTCTTAGGCGACACTTTCCAGGCTAACCAGGTGATACTTCTCACTGAGGTGATATTTCACCATTCACCAGGTGATAGACCTCACAATAACCAGGTGATAGACTCTAGGCAGGTCGGGCGATAATCCAGAAGAAATGAACTATCGCGTGATATTTCTTCTCAAAGCAGATGATATTGTTGCTAGTTTGCACGACACTTGACCAGAATTGTGTGAAATGTGCATTTTCGGGTCTGTTTGATCAAAATTTTCAATCTAAGGGTTGATGTTTTTTATCTCAATCACAATATCAACAGAAATTCGACAGGTTCACAAATAGTAAGGGATCAAACATGTCTTAAAACACTTGAAACAAGGGCAAAAGCAACCTTGCCAAGACAAACACTTGTGATATCAAAGGGTAAGTGCACAAAGATGGGGGACCAAAAAGTTGCCACTTTTCTTTTTGGCCCCCCATCGCACATAGTGCGCACACACTAAAGGGCATGCACCCTATAGGGCACACGCCCTATGGCTTGGGTTGCCCAAGCCTTAGGCTTGGGCAATGCAAAACAAAGTGTGTGTGCCAAATAGGGCACACACGCTTTGTAAAATGCCAAAATTTTCACCCCCGTGCACTATGAAAATCATAAATTTACATAGGGCATACGCCCTATGTAAGATATAGATTTATATAGTGAGAGAGAGAGAGGGGGGGGGTAATTTATACAAAGAGAGGGGGGGTAATTTATACAAATATAGCATTTAAGTATAAGTTTGATCATTTTAATTTCTTATACTTTAAGTTATATTTGTATAAATTTAAAATATAATGCTTTCAGGATGTTTGGGATAGGTTCCAGCTTCATAGGAGTTAACATGTAGATTCTAGATTTGAAAAATTCTAGACTTAGCCAAATTTTAGGATTCAACAAGCCTTCAGCAAGGTTACCTCCCAAAATCCATAATGGATTTCTAAGGTCAAATTGAAGATTGCAAAAGGATTCCCAAAGGGTTTAAACTTGTTTTATCACAAATCACTCGGTTTCGACCCCATCTCTATGACAGACTTAGCTTATCTCTCACCCAAATCTCTCTCTCTCTCTCTCTCTCATATATATATATATATATATATATATATATCCAGAGTGAGAGAGAGAGAGAGAGATGGTGAGAGAGAGAGAGAGGGTAATGAAAGAGAGAGAGTAGATAAGGGGGAGAGATGGGATGATGTGAGAAGAGAGAGAGAGAGAGAGAGAGAGAGAGAGAGAGAGAGAGATAAGGGAGAGAGAGTATAGATAAGGGGGAGAGAGAGGGTGATGTGAGGAGAGAGAGAGAGAGAGAGAGAGAGAGAGAGAAGGGATGGAGAGAGAGTTTGAGAGAAGGGAGAGAGAGAGAGAGAGAGAGAGAGAGGGTGATGTGTGTGTGTGTGTTTGAGAGAGAGAGAGAGAGAGAGTAATGAAAGAGAGAGTAGATAAGGGGGAGAGAGGGTGATGTGTGTGTATGTGTGTGTGAGAGAGAGAGAGAGTAGATAAGGGGGAGAGAGAGAGAGGGTGATGTGTGTGTGTGTGTGTGTGTGTGAGAGAGAGAGAGAGAGAGATGGTGATAGAGAGAGAGAGAGAGAGAGAGAGAGAGAGAGAGAGAGAGAGAGAGAGAGAGAGTAATGAAAGAGAGATAGTAGATAAGGGGGAGACAAAGGGTGATGTGAGGAGAGAAGAAGAGAGAGAGAGAGAGAGAGAGAGAGAGAGAGAGAGAGAGAGAGAGAGATTTGGGTGAGAGCTAAGTTAAGTCTGTCATAGAGATGGGGTCAAAACTCAGTGATTTGTGATAAAAAAAAATGAGTTAAAACCCTTTGGGAATCCTTTTTCCAGCTTCAGTTTGACCTTAGAAATCCATGATGGATTGTGGGAGGTAACCCTGCTGAAGCCTTGTTGAATCCTGAAATTTGGCTAAGTCTAGAATTTTTCAAATCTAGAATCTGCATGTTAACTCCTATGAAGCTAGAACCTATCCCAAACATCCTGAAAGCATTATATTTTATAATTTATACAAATATAACTTAAAGTATAAGAAATTAAAATTATCAAACTTATACTTAAATGTTATATTTGTATAAATTACCCCCCCTCTCTCTCTCACTATATAAATCTATATCTTACATAGGGCGCACACTCTATGTAAATTTATGATTTTTTACATAGGGCGCACGCCCTATAGGGTGTGCACGCTTTGTAAAGGATTTGAATTTACCAATCCTAAGGCTTAGATTTGCCTTGGAGATCCAACCCAAAGGCTTGGATGATTGAAAAAGGCTTGAGACGTGTTTTTTAGTAGACATACAAAAAAATGACATTTTTTTTTGTGTGCTCCTTGTCAGGTTTACTCGTGGCTCAAGAACGTAAAAATCAGACGACATGATATTGCAGATCTCTCTGTTAGCTATCTAAGCATATAATTTATTTTGAATTCTGATTATGTTAAGTTTTTCAACTCTAATTTTTTTTGTGTGTATGTCTATTTTTTTTAAAAACCAACATGCGGTATTTTGGGCATAGATTTTGGCTCATTCATCGAATTTTGCAATAAGTTACATTTTTAGAAACTAGACTCCATTCTACACACTTTAAAAAAAAAGAAAATTTAATTTTCTATTAGTTTTAAATGATTTCTAGGGGGAGCACACAAAAATTTCATGTTTTCAGGATGTGTGCACTTCGTAAATTCATAAAAAAAATATATGTTCATCAAAAAATTACCAAAAAAATTCAAGATAAACTACGTGGTGTTAGCTAACTTCTCACTAGAGTGATTAAAAAAATTCAAAAAAAAAGTAAACATTTTAGGGGGAGCACACCAGACGCTATGTTATGTTTTTGGACAAAAAATAGGACCACTTTTTGTGCTCCCCCTTTTTGAGGGCCTTAGTCTACACCATTTTCAAAATAAGTTAGTAGTTTAGGAACTAGATTCAAAGTATTACAACTCTTGTTTTTGTCATATCTTAAAATTTTGAGTCTAACTACCTTCAATTTCTTGTTGAAGTTCAGAGTTTGCTGATTTTAGGAAAAAAGTGGCAACTTATACCCCTTTTTTGGTCCCCCATCTTTGTGCACTTACCCAAAAATAGAAAAACATCCTATGAATACTACCGATTGTTTGAATGTTCAAGAACGTTAACACTAGTATTACACAATCGAATACACTTCAAGCAATATCTATCCTAGAAAGTCAAGGCTCAATACTTAACAACTTGGCCCACACTTGATGCTCCCTTGCCTCACACAAAGTGGTTGCCCACAATAGATATTGGCTTTGTCATGGAAGTGCCAAAGACACAACCAAAGGAACACATATGGTGAGTAATCTTGGGGTGATCCAGGTTATTCCACTTGGATCAATCCTTGCACCAAGAAGCTAAGCGGCAAAATAGGGTGGCCTCTTACTATGGTTCTTAATAAGGGCTTCCGTTCATAGTACCCCCCTTGCTCCCCAAAGGGACTCCTTACCTTGTGGAACGTAATGGACCTCATGGCCTCAAGAGTATCTTAAGCATTCTTGCTCAATATTTTCCTCATGGTCACAATCCCACAAGTACTCACATCAAGCGAAGACAAGCACTACGTCTACCAAGGTTTAGTGTCCTCGATAGCCTTGAGTTTATAGTGGGTTAGAATAGCCGGCAATAAGCTTGTTCCCACTTGGGTCGTTCCTCTTGATTTCTCAAGAGCAGGCTTGCTAAAGGATTCTAACAATCTAAAAAATAATGGATCAACTTATGAGATTCAAGGATTTTGTTTCACCACAAGGGTGAAGAGCGTACTCCCCTTATCTCAAAGCTTTCTCCCAAACACACCAAGCAAAGGTTCAATTACCCTCTTGCTTCCAAAATCCCAAGATGGGTCAAGATTTTCTGGTTCACCACAATGGTGAAGAGCATACTTCTCCTACCACCTCAAAATCTCTTCCACGAGATATTAAGTGCCTATGAAATGAAACAACTAGTATATGCCGCACTCAATAAAGAGAGCAATTAAACAAGCACTTGATTTGATCTTTATGCTTAGGGAAACCCTGCAAAAAACATTAGTAGCCCTTTTTTTTGCATGCAATATGGCAAAGCTAATGCACCTACAACCACAACTTGTTAGGCCAACAAGGTTAGAACAATCCAAAATCCAATTAGCTCTAAAAATTAAGCAATCCACTATCAAAAGTATTTAAAGCACTAAAGGTGGAACACTTAACTCTTCAAATAAATGTGAAGTGAGTCCAAAAAGTGGAACATTTAACTCTTCACATAAACTCAAAGCAAGTCAACACCTTAGAAAACTAATGAGATCAAGAAAGCATAAAAGGGAGAACTTTGTGGAACACTTAACGCTCTTTTCAAGTAGACCCCTCCCCTCTATATGAATGCTGATATTGCATCCAAAGGGTGGAAACAAGGGGTGATTAGAAATAAGCGAGTCCAACAACCCAATGTACCTAACAAGATTAATCAAAAGTACTCTTCAAGTGAGTGTGAAGTGAGTCCACAAGGTGGAACATTTAACTCCTCACACAAACTCAAGGTGAGTCCACACCTTAGAAAACTAATGAGATCAAGAAAGCATAAAAAGGGGGAAACTTTGTGGAACACTTAACGCTCTTTTCAAGTAGACCCCTCCCCTATATATGAATGTTGATATTGCATCCAAAAGGTGGAAACAAGGGGTGATTAGAAATAAGCGAGTCCAACAACCCAATTTAGCTAACAAGATCAATCAAAAGTACTCTAAAGTTGCTTATCAATACTACTCACAAATGAAAAAGAGTTGAATCAATGGAATATTTAACTTTCCAAGAAAACATAGAGTGAGTCCACAAAGTGGTGCATTTAACTCCCTATGTAAACAAGGAATGAATCCATGCCCCCAATCACTCAATGAGATATTTGATATTGGAAACCAAGAAGCATTCACTTACACAAACTTCTAAAAACAAATCTATGTTCTTTCATTCACCATTAAGAGCATAAAAGAGATGTGCCTAAGAAAGCAAGTAAACATTCAAGCCAAACACATGAGAGGTTCTTTTTAGATCCAAAATCCAAATGAAGGTGCAAGAAACTAAGTACAACTATGCAAATTAATTCTGTCTAAGTGCAGGAAATAGAAACAGCAAGCTAACTAAATCAAGATTCGGCCAAAAAATCTCAAAAAGGCTCACTGTCAAGTACAGAAATAGACTGCAGACACCAGAATTATCGCGTGACACTTCTCAGTGTACTGGAGCGATAATATTAGTCCGAGCGATACTCTGCTCTATACCCAGGCGATACTTCGTCTGAGACTAGGCGACAGTTCCTGAAACAGGCGGGTGATACTTCCTACAGGAGAAGTATCGCTTGTGTATACAGAGAACTATCACACGATATTCTTGGAATTATTATGCGATACTCTGAGATAGAAAACCCAAAGACCGTGAATAATGTCCAAAAATCACCAAAAATATGACGAAAATGCAAAATTTAAAGGACAAAGCTAATCTACTCTGCCCCACGGTGGGCGTTAGAAATGTACACACAAAAGTAGTGCACTTCTCTAAGTCATTACATCAAAGGAAATCCATGAAAGGGAAACCTTCAATAGCGACCTAGAGCTCTTTATGTATGGAGTTGCAAGATTGTAAAATTGCTCTCAGCTAGAGCTAATAAACTTATGACCTTGCTAGTCAACCACACAATGAGAGATTCAAGTGAAGACAAGGGCAAGAGTGCCAATATCCCCAAGAATCAAATGAAATGCAATGCAAGTAAGCTAAGAATGAGGATGAAAATATGCAAGCTATACTATGAAAATGAAAGTACAATCTAAACTATGAAATGGAAATAACAAGTGTTACAATCCTTCCTATTAAACTAGATGAGATTTAAGCTAAAGCATGAAAGGAAATCTAAACTATGAAAGCATGAAATATGAAGCTACTATGCAAGAATGAAAACTAAACTATGAAGCAATGAAGAAAGCTAAGATGTGATGCAACAATGATCTCCAAAAAGCTTCAAAGTCTTCAAGAATTCCTGCAGCATAAAGTTAGCATAAAAGTGAATGACCTAGAATGAGGAAGAGAGCTCTTCTTTTATAAGAAATGAAAAGGAATGGACCATGAAGATTAAGAGGCAAAAAGACTTAATCAATGGTGGAGAATCAAAGAAGAGCAATTCATATGCAAAAGTATCCTCCAATGAGAAAATAAGAGTTGACTTTTGTGTCCATATGAGACAAAAAGTGCTTTTTCCCTTTTTATAAAATAAGAATAATGCTTTATTTGTGCAACTTAGGATAAGATGAAAAGTGGGGGTTTTTTATTTATTAAAAGGGGAGAAAATATTCCTTTTGAATAAATAAAGACTTTAGGATAAGATGGTTAGCCCAAGGAATAATAAAAAATGATGAAATAAGACTTGATCAAGGAAATTGATATAATTGAAAAAATGCTGATTTTTGAAAATATTGATTCAGGGATTTGATAAATTGATGAATGGGGGCCCAAAGTCTAGGCGACCATTTTAGGGTGCATATAGGTATTAAGTGAAAAATGATGTCATATAAAGCATATCAAATATAATATTCTATTAGGCATATATAACAAATGCCAATGGATATAATATTCTGTTCGGTAGCCTGCTGCGGGTCCCTCTCAGGAGGTTCTTTCTTTTGTGGGTGTTTCTGTAGGGTCGGATGTCCCATTTGCTGATGTCTAGTCTATTGGTGTCTCTGCTATCTAGTCAGTTGATGACTCTGTGCTCCAGCTTGCTTCTGCTGTCTAGATTGATTCTGCTAGGGCCGATGCTGCTGTCCAGACTGCTGACAGTGCTGTCCAATCTGCTACAGTTGTGGGTTCACCCTTCCCGATTTCCCCCAAGGGGAATGTGTTGTTGGGGGTTGGTTCTATGGTCAGCCACTCCTCTATTTCTTTAGGGGTTTGGTTGATTAAGGATGCCAAGTTGGAGGACGGTTGGACAACTGTGAAAGGAAAGAAACCAAAGCCTTTCGTTCCTCCTTTGGATATGAATCTTAGGTCCTACAAGGGTGGCTCTAAATCTAAATCGTAAGGTCCCTTGGTGTGGATGTTGTCTGTTGGTGGGGGTTTTTTGGTGGTTAATCCCTATGCTATTTTGGTGGTTGCCACTGTTGTATTTGAGCCTTATATTGTTTTATCTTTTGAGTTTCTTGTACAAGGTTTCGGGTCCTTTCAAAACCTATTTTTACTTAATCAAAAAACATGCCAATGGATAACAACACAAAATATTATGTAGACATGATAATTGTTGGTGTGAATAGGGTGTTTTGCCTAGCTCGCTCATCACCTAAGTCATATCCACACCAAATTTCACTTAAGGTACACATATTATGTTAGTGTAAAATTAAGCTTACTTAGGAATACTATTTGAGTAGGAAACTATCTTTAAGATCATGTTGTATTTGGTGAGTTTTAATGAAGTGGACATGTTCATTTTGAATCCACTAAATTTAGATTGGCCTATAAAATACCATATTGTGACTTAGCTTATGCATTTATTTAGCTCAGCTTCACATATTCACTAATATTTGCATTTTTTTATGGTTTTTAAACTTTTTTGAACATTTAAGTGTGATTTTTCTTATCTGAGGTAGCTATGTCGTGTTGGTAATCATCCAAAGATCTTAATAGTTTCTACATGGTATCAAAGTAGGATTGATTTAGTTTTCTAATATGATATTTCCTTGAGGTATTTAATAAAAACTCCAATTGAATATCATTTTAGTAGTTGTGTTTGTGTTTAGGTAAGCCTTGTGCATAGGTCATGAATTTGTGACCAACATCATTGTTGGTACTGAATTTGAATGATTAGTGAGAAGGTTGACCCATATACAAATAGTTTGATTGCACATGCAATTCAATTCAACTCACATTGCAAGTAACAATTTGTCAAATGCAAACAACATGTTTATTCTTGGTTTTAGGTCAATTCATTTAAGTGAAGGCCATGAGCTTTTACCAAAGGTGACTTCCTTCTCAAGCATGTCACTCTTGTACATGCGTATGTTGTGATTTTTTTTTATCTTTGTTAATTGATTTGTACACTTTAAGGTTGTGGTATTTTGGGAGTGTTAAGTCACTAGAAAGCCACAAGAAAGTTGCATATCTACAAAGAAGATACCCAATAGAGATACTAGTAGAGCTTGGTTGATTATACTGTAGGACACAATTCTTTCTGAATTGAACCACATTTTTTGTTGCAAGTGATGACTTGGATTTATATTAATTTGAGGTTTAAGGGTATGCTTTGGCTAATTTTTAACCTTGTATGTGATTCACAAATTTGGATGTGAATGCAATCCTATGACTATGATCATGATGGGTGTGATCTAATGGTGCATGGCTTGATCAACTTTATAAAACTCCTATTAAAAGATAATATGAGTTTTTTTTTGCATATGTATTAATTTTTTAAGGTGCCAAAATGGGATGGGGGAATTTTAAATTGAATCAAGAGGGTGTTCTTGTTACAAATGTAAATGGAAAAATACTTGACTGATTAATCAGAGATCAAATGATCTATATATACAAAGAGGAGAGTCGAATAGAATAGAAACATTCTATTCTAGACTACACCTAAATATTAGAAACATTCTAATATTTACAGAGATATAATAAGATACAATAGTGAGCATTAATAAGAAACATAAATATTATTCTAATACCCCCCCTTAATGCTCAATATATTTACTACACCAATAGAGCCCTTGAATTTAACAAACTTGTCAGGACCAAGGGGTTTTGTGAAAATATCTGTTGGCTGATTTGAGGTAGGGACATAGAGTAACTAAATAGATCCATCTTCTACTAACTGTCAGATGTAATGGCAATGAAGCTCTATGTGCTTGGTTCATTCATGAAACACTAGGTTCTTTGCAAGTTTGAGTACTCCATGATTGTCTGAAAACAAAGAAGTCAGACCTGCTTGAGGAATATGCATATCTGCAAGCATCTGATGGAGCCAAACTGCTTCACAAGCTACCTTGATAGCTCCTTTATATTCTGCTTCTATAGAGGAGAGTGCCCGTGCCTGTTGCTTCTTACTAGTCCAGGTAACTGCTGCAGATCCGATATTGAACACATAGCCAGAAGTAGATTTCCTATCATCAACTGAGCTGACCCAATCAGAATCGGTGAATCCACTAAGTTGAGGAGTAGCACTCCTTGTGTAAAGAAGACCATAATTTGAAGTACCATGTACATAGCGCAGCACACGTTTCACTGTAATCCAATGATTAGTCTTAGGGTTCATCATGAACCATGAGATGTAGCTGACTACAAAACTGAGATTAGGTCTAGTAGTAGTAATGTAGATGAGACTACCTACTAGTTGCCTGAAGAGTGTTTCATCTACAGGAGGAGAATCAGATTGTGCAGACAATTTCAGACTAGTCTCCATAGGAGTGGAGGCAAGTTTGCAATCCTGCATTTGAAGCTTGTTAAGCAAATTTTTGGCATACTTGGACTGAGACAAAAAAATACCATTGTCAGTCTGTCAAACCTCAATACCTAAACAATAATGAAGCAATCTGAGATCTGTCATATCAAAAGTTTTGCAGAGATCCTATTTGATTTCTAAAATCAAATGTTCTGAATTCCTAGTAATGATCAAATCATCCACATAGGCAACAAGGAAAAGAATATCATTACCAGAGTGTTTAATATATAGATTACTGTCTAACGGGCTATGCTGAAATCCTTGAGCAACCAAGTACTGATCAATCTTTATGTACCAAGCCCGAGGGGCCTGTTTAAGACCATAGAGGGCCTTCTGGAGTCTACATACTTTTGGTTCTGAACCGACAACCTTGAAACTTGGGGGCTGCATCATGTAGACTTCTTCCTGTAATTCACCATTGAGAAAAGCACTTTTCACATCCATCTGATGAACTTTCCAACCATATTGAGCTGCAATGGCAAGAAGAAGGCGAATAGTGCTCATCTTGGCTATTGGGGCAAAGGTCTCCTCATAGTCAATGCCTTCGCACTAGGTGAATCCTCGATAAACAAGTCTGGCTTTGTATTTTTCCAAGGTACCATCTGCATGGTACTTGACCTTATAGACCCATTTACAGCTAATGGGTTTCTTCCCAGGAGGGAGATCTAAAAGAACCCAGGTGTGGTTCTTTTGAAGACTCTGAAGCTCAACATCCATTGCTTGTTCCCATTCTAGAATTCCTTTGGCCTCTGCATATGTATGAGGCTCACGAATACTATGGATGTTGGCCACAAGAGAAACATTAACTGTGTTGTGTTGAATGCTCTTATTTCTGGAGGTTCTACCCTCAATGAGTTCATCAGGACGACGATCATGAATCGTTTGAGCCCACCATTTTGGCCGAAGAGTAGAGGAGCCAATATTAGATGCTATCGAAATAGCTGGATGAGGAGCAGGAGCAGAGGCAAGAGTAGGAGCTGTGTTATCTGGACGTGGCTGAGGTGGTGTATCAGTAGCATCAGATGACTCATATAAAATAGAAGGACCCAAGTCAGAGATTGCTGAAGATTGAATCTCAGAATGTGGCAGGGAGGCAGAGAGCTGAAATGGTCTGAGTTCCTCATCAAACACAACATCACGACTGAAGATTAAATGATCAGTGTTTACATCAATCAATCTATAGGCTTTATGTGTTTGACTATATCCTGTAAACATGAGTTTCTGGCTTTTGGAATCCAACTTAGCGTGTTTGGCATCAGGAATCCATACATATGCTAGAGAGCCAAAAACTTTCAAATGGTTGATCCTAGGTTTGCGACCAGACCATGCTTCCTCGGGAGTCTTATGTTTAACTACAAGGGTGGGTGACTGGTTAAGAAGGTAGACAGTTGTGGATACTACTTCTGCCCAATATTTTCTGGGAACATTTCTATGTTCTAGCATAGCCCTAGCCATTTCTGTGATGGTATAGTTTCGACGCTCTACAACACCATTTTGCTGAGGAGTGTGAGGTGTGGCGAACTGACGTTTAATGCCATGAGTAGTACAAAAGGCAGAGAAAGCAGAAGAACAAAATTCTCCCCCATTATCGGTCCTAAGAGTATGGATGGGGGAACTAGATTCTTTTTCTACTAGGGCTTTAAACTACTGAAATACATGAAAAGCATCTAATTTTTGCTTAAGAAAATATACCCACATTTTGTGACTGAAATCATCGACAAAGAGTAAGAAGTACCTATTCCTAGTAATAGAAGGAGTATTCATGGGACCACATACATCAGCGTGGACCAGCTGGAGCACTTTAGATGCCTACCTTGATTCACCATCCTTAAATGGTGTCCTATGTTGCTTCCCTACTTGGCAAGCTCTGCAAACGCGATGGTTCTGTGTTTGGATATCAGGTAGGCCATGGACTAAATCATCCCGAGCAAGTTGTGCTAGATACTGAATGTTCAGGTGACTGTATCGCTGATGCGAGAGGCTACTGAGAGCAGATGATTTGGCGATGAAGGCACGCTCAAGGGAATCGCCTGAATCTACAAGCCTATAAATACCATGATCCTCAAGACCGATAGCAAGTGTAGTGCGAGAAGCACGATCAATAATCAAACACTTATTTCCACCGAAAATGACATCCAACTAAGGGGAGTGCTTTATAATCTGACTAACAGATAGAAGATTATGTTTCATGCCAAGAACATAACATACATTAAGGAACATGAGTCTTCTTCCTCCGCACTGAATCTGAACATGGCCCTTGCCGACAATATTGTATTCTTCACCGCCTCCAAAGATTACTGAGTCAGAATAGGGAGTGAATTCAACAAACCAATCATGCCTGTGAGTGAAATGTCGGGAGGCACCAGAATCTATGTACCAGGCAGAAGATTTCACATGATCTGCAGGTATGCTAGCCATAAAGGCATGGTAGATAGATTCTTTCTGCTCTAAGTGCTGGGCAGCATTGGCTTTCTTTTTAATTGAGTTTGACTTTTGATGCTGCTGATACAGATGCTCATAATATGTGAATATCTCAAATGGCACAAACTTCAAGGTGAGAAAATGAAAGACCCAAAAAAAATGAAGAAGTGCCCAGAAGAGAGCTTGAAAAACCCAAAAATAATATGATGTCGAAATCCAGATCTGCTGGCTCAAAAATTGAGGCACCTAGAAAAATTTGATGACAACCCATTTGAGATCTCAAAAAACCCACCAAGAATCTGAAATCAGAAAAAAATTTTGAGTTCAAAAACTAGGGTTTTTTAACAAAACCCTAGTCAGCGGCCATGGAAGAAGAAAGTTGCAGAAAATGGCATTTTCTCCCTAAAAAATGGCAGATGCTAAAAGAGAAACACCACAAAGAGGGTCATTTTTGTGTTGGAATGAAAAAATGTCACTAAGTTTGTGGAAAAACGTCACCGTTTGGAGCAGACAACACCAAAAACTGGTGTTGAAAATGACACGCGGTTTTGCAGAGAAAAACACTTGAACAAACCCTTCACAGCCACGAACAGACCCTGCTTAGACCCGCAAGGGATGGAGTCTGCAGAAAAATGACGCCCAAAAGTCCTTCTCAGCCGCGAATTTGCAAAAAAATGACACTCATTTTAGCAGACAGGACGCACGTGGCTTCTGCAGAAAAAAATACAGTAGAAACCCTAGACAAGTTTAGAGGAAAAGATAAAAAGATGCAAATTTGAACACACTGGGCAAATCATTCGAAAATCTTGAACCAGTAATTTCAAAGAGAAATTAAAGATTTTTTGAAGAGACCAGTATTTGCTCTGATACCATGTTACAAACATAAATGACAGAATACTTGACTGATTAATCAGAGATCAAATGATCTATATATACAAAGAGGAGAGTCAAATAGAATAGAAACATTCTATTCTAGACTACACCTAAATATTAGAAACATTCTAATATTTACAGAGATACAATAAGATACAATAGTGAGCATTAATAATAAACATAAATATTATTCTAATAGTTCTTGTGTCATGTTTTGTATACTTCCACAACATTTCCTTGAGTTCTTTTCTTTTCTTTTTTTTTCAATTCTTTTATTCTACGCCTACTTCAAGCATGGATTCAAGGCATTTTGTCATTCCCTTAACACAATTTAAGTATCTTGATCAAAAATTGAAAGTTCAACTTGTGCTAAAGAACAAAAAATTATATAGGATTACAATGGTGTCACTGAGAAAGAACTCGTTTACAATGAAGTTAACAAAAAATGGTTTAGTAAGTGTGATCAAGCCTACAAACAATAAATTTTGAGATCTTGAAGATAATATTACAAATGCTAATAGATATAAATCAATTATTGAAGAAAGATCATGTTTCTTCAAAAGCATAGAAAAAAAAGTGTTGTTGAGCTACTTCAGTAACTTGATGGTTCTAAGGAATTCTTTAGCAACCATGGTTACACCAAATCTCTCTATGTCCCAAAATCATTGGGAGAAAGTGAAAGGAAAACCGTTAGGGCTTGGGGTCTAAAAAAAACCCAATGAGAAAGTGTAGCTCTAGCTTCCTAAAAAATGGGTAATATAAGTAATGCATTTCACACAAGATAAGGAGGGATTCTTTCCAAAAGTTGACCCTTTAGTGCACAAGGGTTGTAAGTTGCTTGTTCAAACAAGATTTTTTGGACTTATAATTAGAAGCAACTTGCCTCATATAAAATGAATTCTAATCCATTCTCATCAAGGAGTTTAGAGATGGTATTCATTCCTATGCCTCATTGTGGATTGGTGAAAAAACACAATGTTATTGTCCCTATCTTTCAACCACTAAATTCTATACTTTTCTCCTATAAAATATCCATATTTTTTTCAATATAGATCCTCTTTTCTCAAGATATCCTTTCAATCCTATCCACAAGTAACTTGTTGATCTCGAAGTTTACATGATACAACAACAGTGGTACACAAATTATATTCCCTTTCTTGAAAGAGTGACATTAATCACCCAATGTTCCAAAAGGCCAAGTCATAACCACATTGGGTAGGCTAAGGAAGATTATGTGAGATGTCACAAGGTATGCCATTACAGGTTAAAAAAAGGTATCACTGGATTTATTGAATCTCGGGTTTGTACTTGTTGTTTAGGACCCATTTTTTGGGTTTTCAAATGTAGTACACCTACAAACAAGATCTATGAAATAATAAACGAATTCCAAGCTAAACTAACAACTATTCTAATTTCAAAATTTAAAGAAAGTAAAAAAGATGATAGAAAGTGTACGCATTGTGATGGGTGCAAAAAAGTGGCCACCCTAATTTAAAAATATCAAAAATAAAAATAAAAATGTATCATCCCAAGAGTGGTAGCAATTTCTTAAGCTACTGGCCACGTGAACTTTTAACTTTGCTGCTTATTTTTAAGCAATCAACTTAACTTATATTGTTAAATGAAATTATTCATAATATTTTTTGCAGGTAAAATTTAGATAAAAAAATATGAGGTAAATAAAAAAAGTGGAAAAAAATTGTAGAATCAAATTTAATTTTTCTTAATATGCGGTTGCTGCTTACTGCTTATTTCTAGTTCACTCCTTTTTTTAAGCTTACTTTTAATTTCAGATCCATATTATTTTTTTCCATAGAGGAAAGATTGTAAGGATCCATATACCTATCATCTTGCAGGCTCTAATTAGGAAAGATACTTCTGTTCTGAGTTACGAGCCGAATCAGAACATATATGCGCCTGTGACAAAACAGTAGCTATTCAACAGAGTATGCACAGGTATCCAAGGGCAAAAGAAGGGGATTTGATCATGTTGAAAAGATTTTTGCATAACCTTTTCAGAAGACCTAAAATAGATGTGCACTTTTGGACTGCAATGATAGCATAATATGCACAAAATGGGCATATGATGTCCATGTTCAAAAAGTGTTCAATAGACAAACAAACTGGATAGATTTAGCATCGAATCAAAATGTTGTGTTGTGAATCTCGCAGCTTTCAGAAGTGGCATTTGCAGTTTCTTACATGTTAGTCCCACATCGTTTCGGTGAGTAAAGCAAGGCGAATGCAGATCATATATCATATCCACCATGTTTTCTTTAGTTTTTCACGGAGCCGCGTGGTGGAGACAGAGCGAACTATTCTTTCGCCTTTTACTAAAGAATACCGTGTCTTCGCCACTCAAAGCGGCATACGCCTATTTTTGGAGGCTTCCCTCTGCTAAAGAGGAGGCCCACAAAACAATAAGCCAAACAATGATTCTGGAATTTTGGAAGGAAAACAAAACATTCATAATCTTACAAAAGATGTTGGATTGTGAAAGTTTTGATTTTGATAGGTTTGTCTAATTATACGATTGTAAGGATGATACTTATTATCTTTTTTGGGATTTTTTATTTTTTATTTATTTTTTGGATAAGATGGAGATAAGTTTAATTCTGATAGTTGTGTCAAATTCATCTTATGATAAGATTTGAGATAATTTCATTTGGTTATGATGTGTTTGTGATATTTTTTAAGATAAGATTGAGATAATTTTGGTTATGATGTGTTTATGATATTTTTTAAGATAAGATTGAGATACATTTAATTTTCATAGTTGTGTCTAATCTTTTATTCTTATTTTGTTTTGTAGGGTAGGATTTGAGATGATCTCATTTGGTTAATGATGTGTTCATGATGATCATTTTTGTAAGGTAAGATTGAGATAATATGATGTGTTCATATTACTTGTGGAGAAGTAAGATTTTGATGCAATGTTTTTTATTTAGGATATGTAGATGTTCATGTTCCTTATCTTTTTGGGGATAAGATTGAGATAAGTTTAATTCAGATAGTTGTGTCAAATCCTTCCTTCTTATCTTTTTTGTAGGGTAAGATTTAAGATAATCTCATTTGGTTATGGTGTGTTCATGATGATCATCTTTTTTAAGGATAAAATTGACATAAGTGTAATTTTGATAGTTGTTTCTAATCATTCCTCCTTATCTTTTTTGTAGGGTAAGATTTGATATAATCTCATTTGGTTAATGACGTGTTCATGATGATTATTTTTGTAGGGTAAGATTGAGATAATATATGATGTGTTCATGTTACTTGTGGAGAAGTAAGATTTTGATACTAATGTCTTGTATTTAGGATGTGTAGATGTTCATGTTCCTTGTGGAGAAGTAAGATTTTGATACCAATGTCTTTTATTTAGAATGAGTAGATGTCCACATTACTTGTGGAGGTACTATTGTAATTCCAACACCTTTTCAAGTAAGATTTTGATATCAATGCCTTCAATTTAGGATGTGTAGATGCCCACATTATTTGTGAAGAGCTACGATTTTGATACCAATACTTTTTCAAGTAAGATTTTGACATCAATGCCTTTTCAAGTAAGATGTTGATACTAATGCCTTCTATCTAGGATGTGTAGATGCCCACATTATTTGTGGAAAAGTACTATTTTTGATACCAACACTTTTTATTTTCTACCTGACAAGATAAACGTCACACTTGAGGACATGTGAGAGATCTCTCAAGGCTATGGCTATATAGTTTACTACACATTACTTACCACCTAATAATAGTTTTGGGTTGCATATCGACATTTTACTTGCCAACCAACACAAGGTCAAGGGAGAGAACCCTTATCAAACAGTATAATCAACATAACATATAAGGGATATATACATTTTTATATTGATACTCACTATTTGATTCTTCCAAATTGAAAAGGTCCTCAATTTCACACGATTGGATTTACTTGGTTAAGGAATGAAATAACAAAGCATAGTTTTCCCATGGTGTAGATGCATGTTGACGAACTACATACGCATATAGATACACAAAAATGACTATTTGGGCTAGAACACACATTTAGTGTTGCAACAAAAATCGCATTAGGATCTAATCCACTAGGCGTGTATGTACATATGATGCTTCGTAGAATAAAATCATACAAGAGAGAAAATACAAAATGAGTAAGTAGACTTAGAAGAGGAGATTGGTTGGTTCAAGATGCACTTTTGTAGACTAACATATATTACACAACATTAATATAAAGATATTAAATGATAGTTAGAGAATCATCACTAGTTGAGGAGGATTAGCTTATCTAGATGGTGTTATAGAAGGATGACCACATACTTCAAATGTTTTTAATATGAGTACATCTAGACTATTTTTCTAGATCCTTATAATTGTGTTCACAATATAAATGGCAAGATATCTCTTGATAAATGTTCTAATATATGGATTGGTGTGATATGTAGATGATAAAGATGAATAGCTTGGTTTTATTTCCTTGAGAATAGATCACTTGATACATGGTGTTTCTATAATTTTAATAAAGTGGGTCATCATTGAGATCATGTACATATCAATTTCTTTGCTTCATTGTTTGATCTTATGATTTGAAATATCTAGTTGGAGTGTTAGGTTATAACACAACTCGAAAACCTTTTGTGATTAATGTGAGGGCACAAAACATTATTTTATATAGGTTGGCTACCCAAACCCTTGGTATTGGTAAGGGATATTCAACATAAATAATGGAGAGATTTAAGAGAAAGAGAAGAAAATTGAAACAAAAAAAACAAGTTTCTCAGTTCAAATCTAGAGAATATACCATTAAAGCATCATCCTCATTTCCTCCTAGATGACACATGAGGGTAAGTATAAGGCATAGCCATCTTGTGACTATAATTGCACTCCGTATATTGTTTTTTTGTGATATTTTAGCCATTTTAGAATCATTGCATCTAGTCATTTGCATTTTGGTTGATGGATTTTACTTTGATCATCTTGTAATATTAGATTATCTTATGTGATTATTTAAATTCTCAAATAATTTATATTATTTTCTTCTATAATTCTTATATTAAATATTGATAAACAATTTAATACTTACTCCGGGAATCAATGTGTATTCAATGTATATAAGGTAGAAATTTATGTTATTATTATCACCTCTTAATAATATGGGTTATGTATAAGTGGTTACCATGCTTGAGAAAGAGATTGTCTAATTGTGTTCTAATTATTTCTTTAGATTAATTATTTAGCTCACCCGCACTTAATTCTTACGTTTCTTTTACATTACTCTTGCATTCTTGAAACTTTCTTAATTGATAGTTGTCTTTGATAGATGACAGTGTTATAATAGACATGATTTAGACCTCAATAATATTAATTATTTAATCAAGTAATGCATACAAGAACCCTTGTAAGCAAATTTAGCTATATCTAGAGTATATTGGATCTTGGTAGTCACAAATTATTCACATGAAATTATATAAGTAAAAGAGAAAATTAAGATAAAAACCATTACTAACCCTAATATTTATATTATCTTTTGAATACTATTGAAATGATAAATAGACTTAATGTGGTTTTAATGGATTATAATTGCTATGGGGACATCAATTCAAATGGTAGATGCATTGTTTATATGTTTGAATTTAAAGATTGAAATCATGATCATATATTTCATATGTAATTATTTAAGTAAAAGAGAATATTAAGATGAAAATTATTGCTAACCCTAATATTTATATCATATTTTGAATATTATTTAAATGATAAATAGATTTGAATACAATTTTAATGGATTATAATTGTTGTGGGGACATCAATTCAAATAGTAGATGAATTGTTGATCTATTTCGATTAAACATTGAAATCGTGGTCATTTAATGTGAATAGTGATTTGCAAAAATGTTATAGATTATTATTCATTGTATGAGTAAATATAGTGAATTTAGTCTTCTTGAGATGCAATTTTAATGTTGACTACTATAATGAGTAACAATTACAAGAGCATATTAATGTATCTTAATTATTAAGGGAAATAGTGTAAATTTTATTATGATGCTTCAAATGTGTATATTTTGGATGTAATTGATATGCACATTGAGGGCCCGTTTGGGTGCTGGAATACAGAATGCTGGATATAGTCAATTTTGGAATATCTAATTCCACCTTTTCAAGTGGAAGATGAAATGCTCATTTTGTGAGCCAAAATGGAATTTTGAAATTTCAATTCCTACTTTTTTGGATGGACACAAACATGGAATTGAATTATTCGAAAATCTAATTCCGAAATTAGAGCTCATATTCCATTATTAGATTTCATCATTTCTCTGTAATGTTGTAACCCTAATCTGTATAGTAAAAAGCGTAACCATTTTATTTTGGAGAAGTTAAAATTTAAGTATAAAAAATTAAGACACAGATTGGTGGAGACGTTGAGTGGAATGCGGTGAGCGTGGATTGAACACGTGACCTTCAGATCTTTAGTCCCAATTTTTACAGTAAGCTTCAAGAGTAGAATAGGATCACTTCTACTACATCCATCGGGCGCTTATACCAATTTTTACAGTAAGCTCCGAGAGTAGAATAGGATCACTTCTACTACATCCATCGGGCGCTTATACATGGACAAACCAGGCAAATATACATACCAAAAGTATTACCAATATGACACAACAAAAGATGAAGAGATTACGCTTCATGTGGTATGACATCCTAAGGGCAAGGTTTGATTTTTGATCATCCAAAAGGATGAGAGCATACTCTCTACTTGCAGAACTATCCTAGACTCAAGACTCTAGACTTACTCAACTCCGAATGCCTTTCTCTCTAGGGGAAGCATGCTTTTATAGGCAAATTGGAGAGGGGGTCTCAACCGATTGCTGACACATGTCAAGAATCAGGAGAACCACTTGTTTCTAGAGGAAAACATATTGCACATAAAAGAAACTTCAGAATCTTCAGATGCTGAATGAAAACTTTCAGACTCGGATTCTGAGTGTAGACCAAAATGAGGGACAAGAGCCTCTTGTTCAACTGAAATATCTAAATCAGAAATTTGAAGACAATAGTCTTCAGAATCAGAGGAGAAAGGACTATTAACTTCTGTTAAGGGCAAATAATCTAGTCCTGCTTTCCTTAATGTGCGAACTTTCTTTGAATGTTCAGGCTTATGGCACTGATCACATTTGTTTGCATAATGAGGCCCTTTGCATATGTAACATTGTGGTTTAAATTCCTTCCTTTTGATGCGATGCTTATTTCGCAAAAAGGTCTTTTTATATCTTTTCTTCCTTCTGAATTTTTGATGCTCTGAATATTTGTATTCAGGATACTTAGTCCGTTGCTTGCGACGTGAGAAATGCTTTTTCTCATGCTTCTAACATCCATAACTATTTTGCAAGCACTGACATACTCCATGTTTAAGATAAGGTAAGACAACCTTTTTCTGTTTCTATTTTTTCTTTTCAGAACATAGTTCTTCATTGATTTCTCTAATGAATTGAACTAATTGTGGAAATGTGACATCATTGATTGTCATATCTGGAGTATTTAGTATGCTATTTAAAATTCTTTCCCTATAATAAGACTACAATTGTGAGGGAAACCCTTCTAAGAATGTATTGTACATCCAAGCATTATTGTTCATTTGTCCAGACATGTAGAAATTCACATATTGTTCTTTACAATAATCTTCAAAGAATTTCATGTCACATATTCTATTTTCCTTAAATCTTTTGTAGGCTGTTCTTTTCTCATTTTCATGTTGTCCCACAAACATTCTGTATAAGGACTCACAGACAGGATTAACTCCTGAGTGAATAAGGTCTTCCTTATATTGTGGTTCTAAAGAGTCCCATGTTGTTCGGGCTATGCCTGTTAGAGCATTTAGAGCTTGTCTGATGGCTTGTTCTGTAGTCACACCATCAACAGTATTGATAGCATTATCAATCCATGCTCGTAAAATATCAATTGTGGCTTTGTTCTTTATTGGATCATAATCATCAAAATTAGTCAAAGGTGGAGACACATCTGAGAAATTATGAATTCTATCAAATGGGCCACTGGAATTTTCCTGCTTTACCATATTAACAGAGTGCCATTTTCCTGTTTTCTTATCAAATTCCTGAGGCTTGGGTTCTGGCACATCTAATAGTAACGGCTTTCCTGATTATTGACATTTCAATCTTTCTAGATCTTCTGTGGCATCAGGGAAAGTCCATTTTTTTGAGTTGGTCTTCTGTAGAGTTACTTTCAACTCATCAGACTGATGGATTACTACTTGTTCAAGTGTTTGTGTGACTATGGATATGGCTTGAGTAACATTTTGAGCATCCACATACTGTTGTGAGCTGACTTGTTCAACTATTCTTTGGACTTGAGAAGTGGTTTTCTGGACTTGTTGTAAATGTTGAGTTTGTTTGGCTTGCTCGGTCCACCAAGCTTCTGTTGAAGTTTTAAAACTGGAATAATCACGGCGAAGGGCGGCGATATCCTAGGAAATTGTAAAAGACATGATACTGGCAAGGCGACTTTCCAAAGCTTTGAGAGAGGCTAACACTTCATGGAAGTTAGAATTCTGACTAGCTTCAAGTTTTTGACGTTGAAGTTCAGCTTGCAAAAGATGCTGATGTGTATCTTGTTGAAAAAGTAATGCTTTGCGGAGACAGAGATTAGCATAATTGAGCATTTTAGACTGTGTTGTAGCACCAGGTTGACCTTGTGCAATGACATGTTGAGGCCAATATGGAATTGAGAATTTGTCATCTGACGAGTTAAGCATGAAATCGCAAAAAGGTGGTATTCCTTGGGGACTTCTATGGGTACGCTGGTAGATGCTTTCTCAGATGCTATAATATCTGGCTTAGAGAATGGTGTATTGTGTCCTGATAAAATCATTCTCACATGAAATTTTTTTTTGACATATTTACAATGATGACATTGTAGACTTCCATCATCTAACTCACTGAACTATGGATGTTCACAGTGGTTGATAGTTTGAGTAAGAGGATTGGAGATTAATATTGCAGGTTCTCTAAAAGATTGTTTGCAGTTTGAGCAATATAGAGATCCTTGAGAGTCAGGGATACAATTTAGATGGTTACACTGAGTAGATAGACTTGACTCAATTCATTGAAAACCTTTGGAGCTAGATCCAAAAGATTTTCTAGAATTTGGCTCATCAAAGAGGATATGGGCTTTCCCAAGTGTTTCCTTGATACTTGCAATAGTGTTAAGGTTCTTTGGCATGTTTCTTTGCTGAAGAGCTCTAGTATCAATGATCCAATTTTTTGGAACTTGGATGTCTGCAAGATTTATCATTTTGGGTACTGTAAGCTAAGCACCTTTGGTTTGGGTTTTCCATAACAAAGAATATTTAGCTTTGGACTTGTCAGATCAAGGATCCTTGACTATTGGAATGGTGGTGTTAAACAACCGACCATACAAAGCAAAATGCAAAGCATGGGTTCTGGATCCAGGTTTCATATCTAGGTAATGAGTACCAAATTGAAACATAAGGACTTTATCTAGATGTGGATCTGACAAACTAATTGCAAAATTTGGGACTACATCAAAGGCTGTCGCTCCTGCAGCCATTGGAGCATAAATTCCTCCCATTAACATGTCACAATATCTATTATGACGGACATCAAGAAGAGTCATAAAAACTGTAGCTGGGATTCCTTTCCTATACAGTGGTTCACATCCAGCAATAATACTACCTATATGCAGATATTTGTATCCATTTTTTGTTTTTGCTTGTTTGACAAGTCTCTGTATCTCTTTACTAGACATGAGATTAATGAAGCTATGGGCTTCATCATTACAGACTTCAACTTGTAATTCTATTACTTTACAAATAGTCTTAGACTTATACTGAAGCATTCCTAAAT
Source organism: Chamaecyparis obtusa (assembly GCA_027943335.1). Taxonomy (NCBI): domain Eukaryota; kingdom Viridiplantae; phylum Streptophyta; class Pinopsida; order Cupressales; family Cupressaceae; genus Chamaecyparis; species Chamaecyparis obtusa. Next base: position 47,442 of record BSBK01007819.1, on the reverse strand, counting down.
CAAAATATATTTCTTTCCAATTTTTTGTAGGAAGCCTAAATATTTTTTCAGGTAAGTCAAATTTTTCATGATTATCTACATGCATATCTTCATCCAAAATAGCATTATTTAAAGAGTGAAATACTGAACCAAGACTCACAAGTTCTTCTATTTCTGGTTTGTTGAATTCATCTTCAGAGTTCTGTGTTCCTTCCATCCCGTTCTGCTTCGCACTGCTTGTTTTTGTTGAGCTACTCTCCCAGCCTCTAAAATGCCTTTCCACGGCTTAAACAATGAGGTCTTACGTCACTCAGAAAACACAAGGAAGCAAGGATAAAGGAATGTATCACAGATTTGAGACACAAGAGGAATAAACAGAAATATTTTTATTGAGACAGTGGCTCTGATACCAATTTTTACAGTAAGCTCTGAGAGTAGAATAGGATCACTTCTACTACATCCATCGGGCGCTTATACCAATTTTTACAGTAAGCTTTGAGAGTAGAATAGGATTGCTGACTGCATGTTGGAGATAATTTTTAATTTCTTCATCAGATGGATGACAAGGCTGTCGTTGAATTACTGCATCAGTTAGAAGTTGTCGTGATGCTTCAAAATGTCGATTCCTTTGTTCTAGATACAGTTGATGTGTTAGAACATTCAAATTTTCTTGCCATGGCACATTGCCAATAAAATTATATTCTTCTTTGCATTCTCTGATCATTCGGACATTGTGTTGCTGTTGCTGGGCTTGTTGATTATGAGTGAATTCTTCAATCAACACTCTTCGTCGATCTTCATAGAGTTGTCGCGTCCAAGGACAATTATCAGCATAACTATTGAACACCATATAGAGGTTATCAATGATATCTTCTTGAGACTGAGCTTGTTCTATAAAGAGATTTGGCTGTAAAACAACTTGTCTGTGACCTTCCCCTGGCTGAATGTGATTGAGACTATGAACCCTGTGAATAGATCCTTCTCGGCTAAGAAAATTAGCTAAGATATTTTTGGAACCTTCAATGTGCTCTGTATCAAAATCAAAAGTATCAAGAATTTGTGCCCAATGGAGCAATCTTGCTTGCACAACTTTATTTTTTGATTCTTTGCGGAAGAATCCAGGAAGATTTTTCAAATCACTTCGTAGAAGAAATTTATGATCACCAATAAACAGCTGAAACTTTTCAAATGCTTTGACCACGGCTAAAATTTCTTTATGTGTAGAGTGGTAATTAAGTTCAGCACCTTTAAAAGATCCAGATTCATACCTGACAATTTCTTCTCTGATTTGATTATTCTGTTTTACTTCTTCTAACAATACTGCACCCTGGCACTTTGATTATCCCCACATTCATTTGTTTGAGTAAATATGGTGAATGAAGATGACATATAGGTAACATCCACCGTGTTGTCAATTTAATTTAACAGAACTATTTCCTTGGAAGTGAACTAATAGGATGAGAGCTTTTTCTATCATTTAGCAAAAATAAGGGCAATAATTAAGCAAAAATGTTTAAAGAACTATGACTTAGTAAGTAAGGTGTAAAGGACTTTGACTAAATGGAATATGTTATGACTTTACGAATGCTATGATAATGTTTTCAATTATAAAGAAACATATTCTATCTAGTAAATTTGGATATAGTAATGAGGTTTTGTTTGTTATACATAAATAACAATGTATTATAATAACTATACTATTGCAATCAAACTCATGAGTTGGTATTAAGTGAAAAATGATGTTATGTAAAGCATATCAAATATAATATTCTATTAGGCACATATAACAAATGTCAATGGATAACAACACAATATTATGTAGACATGATAATTGTTGGTGTGAATAGGGTTTTTTACCTAGTTATCTCATCACCTATTAAATTTCACTTAAGGTACACATATCATGTTAGTGTAAAATTAAGCTTACTTAAGAATACTATTTGAGTAGGAAACTATCTTTAAGTTCATGCTATTTTTGGTGAGTTTTAATTAAGTGGACATGCCCATTTTGACTCCACTAAATTTAGATTGGCCTATAAAACATCATATTGTGAGTTAGCTTATGCATTTATTTAGCTCTGCTACACATATTCACTATATTTTCATTTTTTGTGGTTTTTTAACTCTTTTGTAGGTTTAAGTGTGCTTTTTCTTATCTGAGGTAGCTAGGTTGTATTGGCAATCATCCAAATATCTTAATAGTTTCTACATGGCATTAAAGTAAGATTGAATTAGTTTTCTAATTTGATATTTTCTTGAGGTATTTAATAAAAAATCAAATTGAATGTTGTTTTAGTAGTTGTGTTTGTGTTTAGGCAAGCCTCGTACATAGGTCATGAATTTGTGACCAAAATCATTTTTGGTACTAGAATTGAATAATCAGTGAGAAGGCTGACTCATATACAAATGGTTTGATTGCACATGCAAGTAAATTCAACTCACATTGCAAGTAACAATTTGTCAAATGCAAACGACAAGTTGATTCTTAGTTTTAGGTCAATTCATTTAAGTGAAAGCCATAAGATTTTACCAAAGGCGACTTCCTTCTCAAGCATGCCACTCTTGTGCATGTGTATAGTATGGATTTTTCTATCTTTGTTAATTGATTTGCACACTTTAAGGCCATGGTATTTTGGGAGTGTTAAGTCACTAGAAAGCCACAAGAAAGTTGCATATCTACAAAGAAGATACCCAATACAAACACTAGTAGTGCTTGGTTGATTATACTATAGGAAACAATTCTTTCTCAATTGAACCACAATTTTTGTTGCAAGTGATGACTTGGATTTATACTAATTGAGGTTTAAGAGTATGCATTGGCTAGTTTTTAACTTTGTACGTGATTCACAAGTTTGGATGTGAAAGCAATCCTATGACTAGGATTGTGATGAGTGTGATCCAATGGTGCATGGCTTGATCAACTTTATAAACCTCCTATTAAAAGGTAATATGAGTTTTTTTGGCATATGCATTAATTTTTTAAGGTGCCAAAATGGGATGGGATAATTTCAAATTGAATCAAGAGGGTGATCTTGTGTCATGTTTTGTATACTTCCACAACATTTCCTTTAATTCTTTTCTTTTCTTTTTTCTTTCAATTATTTTCTTCTATGCCTACTTAAAGCATGGATTCAAATAATTTTGTCAATCCCTTGACAAATTTTAAGTATCTTGATCAAAAATTGAAAGTTCAACTTGTGCTAATGAACAAAAAATTGTATATGATTATAATGGTGTCACTGAGAAAGAACTCATTTCCAATGAAGTTAGCAAAAAATGGTTTAATAAGTGCGATCAAGCCTACAAACAAGAAATTTTGATGTCTTTAAGACAAAATTACAAAGGCTAATAGATATAAATCAATTATTGAATAAAGATCATGCTTCTTCAAAATCATAGCAAAAAAAGTGTTGTTGAGCTACTTCAGTAGCTTGATGGTTCTAAGGAATTCTTTAGCAACCATGGTTACACCAAATCTCTCTATGTCCCAAAATCATTGGGAAAAAGTGAAAGGAAAACCGTTAGGGCTTGGGGTCTAAAAAAAACCCAATGTGAAAGTGGTAGATCTACCTTCCTTAGAAATTGGTAATATAAGTAATGCATTCCACACAAGATAAGGAGGGATTCTTTCTAAAATTTGATCCTTTAGTGCACAAGGGTTGTAATTTTTTTGTTCAAACAAGATTTTTTAGAAATAATTAGAAGCAATTTTCCTCATATAATAATTTAAAATAACTTATAATCCATTATCATCAAGAAGCTTAGAGATGTTATTCATTCTTATGCCTCATAGTGGATTGGTGAAAAAAGACAATGTTATTGTCCATGTCTTTCAACCACTAAACTCTATATTTTTCTTCTATAAAATATCCATTTTTTTTTTCAAAATAGATCCTCTTTTCTCAAGATATCCTTCCAATCTATCCATAAGTAACTTTTAATTTTGAAAGTACCTAGTGATCTTGAAGTTTACATGATACAACAATAGTGGTACACAAATTATATTCCCTTTCTTAAAAGAGTGACATTAATCACCCAAGCTTCCAAAAGGCCGAGTCATAGCCGCATTGGATAGGTTAAGGAATATTATGTGAGATGTCACAAGGTAAGCTATTACATGTTTAAAAAAGGCATCACTGGATTTATTGAATCTTTGGTTTGTCTTTTTGTTTAGGGCTCATTTTTTGGGTTTTCAAATGTAGTACACCTATAAACAAGATCTATGAAATAATAAACAAATTCCAAGCTAAACTAACAACTATTCAAATAACTAATAACCCGATCAGGTTATTTAAATTTGAAATAACACAATTGGGTTATGGCTCAGTATTTACCAAGCCTAGTTTTAAAAAATCGATCAAGTTTTGTAAAAGGTAAAATAGTTTGTTGTTGTAGCCAAAAGGGCATTTGAAACCCTCATCGTGGATTGAGAAAAAATAATGGAGGGTTTTAAAGAACAAAACCCAATCATGTTCCATTCAACATAGCAATTTCCTAGTGTTTTCAACAAAATTTCACCATGTCACGTCGTCATAGAGGTAAGTATTACATTATTTTGGTTTTTATTTGAAATTGAATTGCTATTGCAATTTTTTTTAATGGATTTTGTATTTTTATTATTAAATTCATGGTAGGTTCTTGAAACACTGCCACCCACCCAAAAAACACACAATAACAAGTCCTTGACAAAAAACAAGACCCTTAAAATGCTATCCCTCAACAAAAACAAGAGCCCCAAAATGATGCCCCTCAACAACAAAAAATCCCCAAAACACTGCCCCTCAACAACAAAAAGAGCCTCAAACCCCTCTAGCTCCTCCAACAGACCTTGTAAAAACCACACTGGATGATCTCTTAAATCACCTATCACAAAATACAACCTAAATTTCTCAGATAGTGAATAGGATGAAAACCTCCAAGCATGAGTATCATTCATCCCTAGAATCAATGACCAATGGTGCCAAGGAAGTATCTAGACAAGTTACAAATGAGGCACATATAGGGATAAATGTTGTGCATTCTATTCTACTAGGTTGTCGTATGATGAGGTGAAAAGAAAATTCATAAGTAAAGCTAATATATGTGCTCTTTTTACCAAGCCTAAAACCAATGAGACCTTACATCTTGATTCAAACAAGTTTCCTATTGATTGATGTAATGACACTGGAGTGAAAAATGCTTTTTGGGATAGGTGGTATATGGCCTTTGACCAACTACCTTGTAACAATTATGAGGTTCCTTTGTAGCTTCTGAAAAAATTATATCGTGAGTTTATCCTCGGCAAGCAGTTGAACTACTTTGACATGAGGGAGTTCTAGGGTAGAGGGAGAGGCTCTGCCCAAGATAGACCAGGGGCTCTGAGGGTGGTAGAGATAGGGTTTCTCTAGCTATTAAACCCATGGTTCACATCACAATTTTAGTATCCTTGAAGGAGTGTATGTAGTTACAAAATCTTCATATGGCTACATTAGTGACTAATGTCATCATTCATCACGACACATAGTTAGTGCAACCTCTTTGACCAGAGGATGATCTAACACTTGCACAACCTGCCTCATCATCAATTGCAACACTTGGCTCTAGCGAACCCATCGATCATAGTGTCCCAGTTGCCAACATATATGTTTTGGGTTAGATATCGATGCAAATGAGGATGGTTCTATATCACATTCATTTACACACTATGAGAGTAGATGTCATGTTACCACTATAGAGGATATGGCCCTCATAGATGACCTGATGAATATGGTGTTTTCTTGTGGAGAGTATGTGTAGGTGTGTTTATTTGTATTTATAAAATTTCATTTATTAATCAGTTAAAACTTATAAATATAAATAAATTTTCATTTATTAAAAAATTAAAATAATACATGAACAATATGCAGTTTAGGGTGCAACATCTGACCATGCCAGTACACCGTGTCATATTCCTTCTACTTCACGTGCACCTATAGCTTTGACACTAGATGTAATTATGCCCCTCCAACCCTAACATGTCCTTTCTATGCATGTTGGAAGTTAGGGAGTGTTATAGGGACTTGTATGCCATTTTTTATAAGAGTATAATCCTTCTTGAGGTGTTTTCATAACCCATTCTATTCCAACTATAATAACTTCACATTCTAGTTTGGGAAACGATAAATCTTTTTAGGTATATCCCTTCATATCTTCTTATATGTCCATGATATTTTAGGACATTGATGTTATGGGGTTACCTAATAGATCTATATGTTACTATATGAGGTACTCCCGATCGATGATTATGATTACCTTAGATAAATTAGCTATAATGACTAAAGGGTTAATTGTGATACCCACCCTGATGATATTACTTGTTATAATTGATACTAGACATGATTTTGATATTTTATCATTTTTGGATTGTGTGTTTCCTCCTTACTAGACTTAGGTGATGAGACATTAATAGATTATGCCTTTCCTTTGAATTATAAGTTCATGATCATCATCTGTTATATTTACTTATACATGATCTTGGTTGTCTCTTTGGTTGATTATGAGATTCTTCTTGCTGAGTAATGATTTATAAATATTGCTTATATCTTTTATTATGATTACATGTCAATTCTTCATTATCAATGATTATGATTTACCTTCTTTTAGTGAATTTACATGGTCATGATTATCTCTATGCTAACAATACCAATGAATCATTTTTTAGCATAAATCTTGTTTGATGTGCATGTAGGATGAGGGGATGCAATCGTAGTCACTAGCACAGGAGATCTACATGATTTAAAATCCTCAAAAGTTGTTGATTACAAAGATATTACTAAGGTCCCTTCATGAGTCTCCCTCTTCCATTGTCAAATCTAGGAACATTACGATTCCTATTTTGTCATCAATTGTTAGGGTGAATAACCTAGATTCACCTCACCTAGTTGGGCATGGTTGTGTTATGGTTTGTGACTCCTTGTATTTAATTGGTTTTATGGTTTGGTTATTTATTTTATTTCTTCTTCTTGGGATGATTCTTATTTGATATTTTCTATGTTGTACCTCAGGGTTTCATGCTTGGTTAGGATTTTGGCTTGACTTATCTTGTTGGTTGTGGTTGACCTTGTTAGATCTTGTGGTTATCTCAATGTGTTTCATAGTAGATTTTTATGGCCTAGTTGGATGATTAGATTTATTTTGAATCATGTGATTTTATTCTATCTAAGTGTTATATCCTATATTAAGTATAAATATGTAATAATATTAATGTTTTGATCATTTGTGGTGCAGGTTCTGTTGTTTTAGAGGGAACATATTTCAAGAAAATCAAAATGGCCAACATGGGATTCACGTTGTTGATTATCAACCAGATAGTAAGGTGTATCAATATATCCACCTAGTATTTGCTACCTCCCTTTGTCTCCATCCAATTAAATCTCAATGTGGACATCGTAAGTGGAGACTAGATAGTGAGGATCATGAGATAATATTACAAGTTCTCCAAGAGCAGTCTGAACCATTTGAGGTGGTCTAAATAATATTACATACATTTTTCATATTTTAGGACTTGATGTACATACTTTGAATAGTTAATAAATGGTTGTTACTTCTCTTTTGATTGCAACATATTATGAATGACCTTGTTTATTTAGTAATAAGACAATAATATTAGTAATAGTATAATAGTATGCACGAATATGACTTTTATCAAATTTGGGAATATTAGCACTCATAATTAGTATTTTTTGTCATCAATATGTTAGTGAGATTTCTTGGATAAATACATAATAAGACTTTTATACATAATTATTTGTTTGATATTAAGAAAATTAAGTTACTTCTTTGTTTTGGTAATTTGTATATTATCCTTTAATATATTATTTTCATATTTTACATGTTAATATTTTAGTAATATTGTGACAACCACATTATCGAAGTATCAATTATGTAAAAATTGATCCTATTAGTTAGTATATCTTTGCATACTTCGAATAGTTAATAAATGGTAATTACTTCTCTTTTGATTGGAACATATTATGAATGACCTTGTTTATTTATTAATAAGACAATAATATTAGTGATAGTATAATAGTATGTGAATAGGGCTTTTATCAAATCTGGGAATATTAGGACTCATAATTAGTCTTTTTAGTCATCAATATGTTAGTGAGATATCTTGGATAAATACTTAATTATTTGTTTGATATTAAGAAAATTAAGCTACTTCTTTGTTTTGGTAAGTTGTATATTATCTTTTAATAGATTATTTTCATATTTTATGTTAATATTTTAGTAGCTTATTATGAAAACCACATTATGGAAGTATCAATTATGTAAAAACTGATCCTATTAGTTAGTCATCTTTGTTAAATAGTATTATAGACTTGGAAACTCTTGGATATCAAAAGGTGTTCTTAAATGCATATTGTCTTTATAGTAAAGAAAAAGAATAAAGATTATTTGTTAAGATTATACATGTGTTATATATATGTTCATATTATTGCTTGTATTCAGCTGATGTCAAATAGGTGTAAAATAAATCATCTAGAGATAAACACATCTTAATAAGCATCTAATTGAAAATATAAACTACATTAACACTTGTGTAAAATATCTATGTATAAACTACACGTATAGATTTAAGCATAATCATCTATCTATGTCAAACATAAACACATAAATCATCTAGATAAACACATCTAAATAAGAATCTAATCGAATTTAAACTACATGTATAGATTTAAGCATGTACATCTATCTATGTCAAACATAAACAAATAAATCATCTAGATGTCATGCATAAAAACATAAATCGATATCTATGTACATATGTCCAAAATATATAAATCTATATGTCAAATAATAAACAACATGTATAAATAATCTATAGGTCAACAATAAATACAAATCATCTATGGATATGGTATATATAAATCTATATATGTCAAATCATAAATGTAACACATAAATCATCTATGTCTAGGTCCATAGCATATAAATATATGTCTCAAATCATAAACTAAAAATGTCAAACATATAATAATGAAATGTATAAGTCTACTAGAAACATCAAACATATAATAATGAGATATATATCTTGAATCAAAGATGCAACGTCCTAAACTAGGGAGTCATCAAGATGCATACAAATAGAGCGATCCTCTAACTGAGTGTCCTAAGTATCCAATGGATGTGAAGCAACAAATGACCCCTGGAAATTTAGCACAACTGGTTATATACAAATATATAAATCTGCAAAGTATTTAAAATATATAAATACACTTACATGTACACACACGTTTAAACGTATATTTAAAACTTACCCTACCACTAGTATGTGTCGCATCCATTGAATCTCTCCTATGCACACACTTTAACCCCACGCTAGAGGTAATATGATCAGCTAATCATGCCTACAAAATATTATACATCTATGAGCATTAGTACACATGACTACAAATAATTATTCACTATGTGTGTACAATATAAACTAAAAATTGAATAAGTACATACATTGATGTTAAAATAAATCAAACTAAATACCTGGGTCTCAGGAGTAGGAGGATCATTAGCACACACCATCGTATCATCCATTGAAGCTCCATCACACACGCCATCTTTACTCCCATCCCTCTCTAGTAATGATGAGTGTATGAGTGTATGTAGTTGAGAGGGGGTGGTCTAGAGTCAGAAGGATGTACAATAACATACCCATAAATGATCCTATATAAATATTAGTGTCCCCCTACCTCAACCCTTGTAACTTCTCATCAAATCCCTCTAGGCCCTCAACTATGATACAAGCATCACCAAATTGTAGCTATGCATGTGCAGCTACTGAGTGATTTGTGGGTGCATCATGTTGCATAGAGAGTTGTGAACTATGTTGTGTATGACTCAATGTCATGCCCTAGGATTGTGGAACTACACAACCCTATGAGACTCTAATGACATCTCTGAAAACATAAACTAGTATCCTCTGGCTATCTTCAATATATGAATATGACTGGAGCACCTCCTCCAAAAAATAAAGTGCCAAATCCAAGTGACTTTTTTGTCTAGAAAGAGCTTGTAAATCACCTAGGGTAGAAAGACCAACAACTCTATATGCCTCATCACTTGGGCCTGCAACATTAGATGATTCATCAGAAGATGATCTAGGTTAGCTCGGTCTATTCAAAATATATTTTCCATTGTATATGATGAAATGTTGGTGATTGTAGATGCAATCTAGTCGATCCTATCAACTACTTCACTTCGGGAAACAATGATAACTCTATCAGTGGTAGCAGCCACCGATGGTGCCACTGTCAGAGTCCTTTCCTGAACTAAATGTCTGTGAGAAGGTACAACTCAATCATCCCTATGATACTTATCATGATTGGAAACTCTATTGTACCCATGACCAAAATAGCTAGGAAGATCTAGATAGTTGACCCTAAGACCCAAATGGATCTCAACGTACAATTATTATGCAAAATATAAAGGAATCTGGTCTTTATTAGGATAACGACCATGCGCTACAAGGAATCAAGGGTATATCCTAGATGTTACCTCGAGAATCATGCACCATGTGACCTGATATGCCCTCACCTTGGCCTTCCCCTCATAAAATGGGAAGACATATCATTCGATGATATCCTTAGAGACACAACTCTGGACAATCTCTAAGGACACATCACCTGAGATCTCAGCTCTCAACTCTCAAAAACTATCATCTATGACTTGTGGTGTAAATGAATTATAAGATCTCATCCATGCACTCAACTCATGGAGACTCCTCAATATAGTGGTACATATATCTCTATACAGACCCTTATGAGATCTACTAATAAAATCTCTAAATCAACCCATCTCCATGTCCGAAAACTAAAATATGCTAGCAACATCTTAAACACGAGCTAGATTAGGGTGTGTGCTAACATCAGGTGCGTGACCCTGAGTTGTGTCACCCTTGAGTTTCCTCATCCTAAGGTACATTATCATGATCATGTGTGGCTATCTAGGGGTAACATGTGTTAAATGTTAAAAATTAAGTAACTACATTATATGTGCATGTAAAATGGAAATAAATTTGATATAAAACTATATCATTAACTATAAACTAATATTAAAATCTAAAATTATACATGTACAATTCTAAATGATGGATATAAGATTGAGAAGGGGGTTGAGAGAGATAAGGAAATAAGGAGAGAGAGAGAGAGAGAGAGAGAGAGAGAGAGAGAGAGAGAGAGAGAGAGAGAGAGAGAGAGAGAGAGAGAGAGAGAGGGGTTATGATTCAATTTCGTTTAATGCTCAATTTAATTTTGGGTTATAGTTCAATCTATTTTATTGTTCAATCATTTTTAGAATTCTTTCTCAATTAGGTTTACTATTATAGTTAGGATTGATGAATATCTAGGACTGAGGTTAAATTTAGTTTAATCAAAGGGTTCCATTTTATTAAATATTTAATTAGATGTAGGGTTTTGAATCAATTTTGATTAGGGTTACAATTTAATTTAATTTTGATAGCATTATGATATAATTTAATTTAGGATTATGGTTTAATTATATTTAATATTTAATTAGGTTTAGGGTTATGGTTCAATTTAGTTTACAATTCAATTACTTCTATGGTTACTGTTCAATTTGGCTAATTGTTATAGTTAGGGCTCAAGTTGGTTTATGACTCAGGTTAATTTTAGTTTTCTTAAAGGGTTGAGACTAGTTTAATATTCAATTAGGTAGAGGTTAGGGTTCAATTTAGTTTAGTGTCAGGGTTAAATTTGGCATAGTTAAATAATTAGGGTTTAATTTTCCTTAGGGTTCTTATTCAAATTGGTACAGGGTGAAGGTTCAAACAGTATAGTGTTATTCTTAAAGTTGATTTTATGTTGAATTTGGTTTAGTTGTAATGTCAAGTTTTCTATATAGTCGATTTCATGATTGGTTTAGTGTTTTAATTGATAAACTATTAAATTAGGATTAGAGTTATGTCTCAATTTGGTTTAGTGCTATAATTAAGGTTCAATTTAGTTTAAGGTTTACGTTTCATATAGTCTAGGAAAAGAGTTCAATCAATTAAATATTTAATCAAGTCTAGGGGTAAGGCTTCAATTCAATTTAGTTTTAGGTTTAAGATAAATTTGGTTTACAGTTTGGATTCAATTTTTTATAAGATTGGGGTTGAACTTGGTATCTAAGATTTTTCATAAAGTGGGTACATGGTTTAGGATCGCATTTATTATTGTGTTCATTTGTGTTTAAGGTTTGGAATAAAGTTCAATTAAGTTAAGGATTAGGGTTCAAATTGGTTTAATTTTGATGCAGGAGCATCTTGGGTTCTTAGCAATCTTGTATCACCAAAAACAAGTTAGAGTTGTTAGATGTGCTCGATAGCTTCTTTTGGGCTCTTAGTGATGTATTCTTGTTTCCACCGTCAGGGCTCAGTTTCTACTCGATTCCTTCATTCACTGAGTTGGCTCGGTTAGTTCACCGAGTTGATTTCTTGTTGCTCGATAAACTGGATCACCAAGTGGTTTATTTTTTATTTATGTTAAGGATGACTTGTGCATTTGATTTTGGTCATAGAGTTAATGGTTACATCGATCATTGGGAAGCATGTGGATCTAGATCTATTTGTCTCCTTCTCCATTGTTGGATCTAAGGCCGACTTGTTTCGGTAGCCTCTTGTATAAATAAAGTATGTTGTGGTTTTAGGTATCACTTAGCAAGGAGATAGGATCTGAAAGTTTAATCCTCGCATGTATGAGGACTATTGTAATTAAATTTTGATTGTATTTGGTCATAACTGGGAAGGCCTTACAACCTGACATGTATGAATCTTTCTATAATGATTAACAAATGATTGATCTGCATTCTCTCTCTGTTTATTATTGCTTCTACGTGGTTGTTTCGTAGGGGGTTGGTGATTTGGGTGTGCCTTTGGCCCCTTTCCCATTCTTCCTTGTGTCAGTTGGTATCTGTAATACCCTAAAATTGGCACCTATTAAATTCAATTAATTTTGGTGCATTATCTTCAATTTTACATCTCCAAAGTCCTAGTTTCCTAGGCAATTTTCTCTCTCCTACCTGACTTAGTTTGACTTGATGTCAATTGCAAAGACCATGAATTGCATTAATTAAATATCAAAATTAATTCCTAAAGTCCTTGACTTTAATTAGCTAAATTACCCCTATGATAATTTAATTTAAGCCTAAAGTCTTAAGTGCTTAGAATTAAATTAAATCCACCCCATTTGGCTAATTACCCATAAAAAGGAATTAATAATTGTTTGATATTCGAATGGACACACCTTTTTGTATTAATAATTCAAGATATTTGAAAGGCCACTTGTGTGGCATTTTCCATTCTTTTATTAAGTAATTCATGTTTTTTTGTCTCAAATGGAAATGAAGGGTTAGGAGTTTCAAATCAAGAATCCCTTCATTCTCTTCTCAGGGTTGCTTATTTAATGGACCCCATTTCTTCATTTGAGGAGAGGAATTTTTGAGAGCATCTCTACTATAGTCAATTTTAATTTCCATTATTATATTTTTTTCAAAGCTTTATTGCATTAATTAGCTTAATATCTCATTTTAGTTTAAATATTGCACCTCATATTAGATTAAATTTGCTTAATTGTTCTTAGATTAACATCATATTTATTTCAATGTCCTTAGATTAAAATTGCACTTCATCTTTATTTCAAGCTTTTAGTATAATTGCATTTCTACATTTCTAGATTAATTGCACTCATTTCTAGATTAATTTCACTGATTTTTCATCTTAGTTTTTTAAAATCCTCCATTGTGGGATTGGTCTCACGGTTGTTGGCCCTCGTTCTGAGAGTAATTAAACACCCTGTCCACATAGGAGGCAACAGGTCGATTCAATCGATGTTGTGAGATGGACAATTCATGTTCATACTCACCATCTCATGATTGAGCAATGACTATGTTGCATTTGTGCCTATTTAGAGGTCCACATTTAGACACACACATTTTGGCGCCCACCATGGGGCAGAAAATCTGATTTCTGGCCTCATTCTCATCTTTTCTAACAAGAAATTCAAGCTCTGTCGTGCGTCTGTACTGTCTATGTATGGATCTTCATGCGAGAATCCAGAGCGTCCCGCGCAAGATTTTGCTCACTGTAGAACTTTCTCGCGCGAGCCTTTGTACGTTCTCGCATGGGCTTGTGCTTTCTCGCGCGTGGTTCATTACCTTCTCGCGTAGCCCTCTGTACTGTCTCATGTGAAATTTTGTGACAGATAGAGACCAAGATTCCAAATTTGTCAGTTTCGCTTGCTATTTTTAGTTTTCCTACTTTTTTGAAAATTTCAGCACTTTCAAAATTCGTGCCTCTAGAAAACTGGCACCCATTTTTGAGAAATTTTCACATACGGTATCAAAAATTTAAGTGTGATATATCATTGGAAAGCTCTTTCTGAGCATGATCCAACCATGTTGATTTCATTTTCAAATTTTTCCATTTGATCAACTATTTTACTTGTAGATTATCTAATTTTTGATGTGCTAACTGTTGTGGAGCTAACAAGTTGTGCTTGTAGGTGCTCTCATTGCTTGAAATATTTTCTTAAAATAATGCATGTTAAAGCACCAAGAACATAAAACATGCTAATGGTTTGATTGCAAGACGATAGTCGAAGAATTGCTAAAATGTTGTGTTTGTTTCTTGCTTTCATTCACATAGTCTAAATAGGGCTCCGTTAAAATTTCTTGAGGATTTTGATAGTGAGTAGGGAATTTGGATCTTCATTACATGGAGGTGATGACCATGAATGAACCTAAAATCCTAATGATCTTACTAATATGACAAATTCTTGGGGAAGTGGAGAAAGGTAGTGAATCTTTACGCTTCTATTAGCCAGGGGATTATGCTCTTCTCTCTTCGAGAGAAACAGAAACCCAAAAGCTTGTAGTTGTGGTGGAGTGAAGCTAACTCAGTGATGAATCTTCTTGATGTGTTTGGGTGAGGAAATGGGATAGAGAAATATGCTCTTCTCCCTTTGGGAGAACTAGAAAATCCGACCCCCAAATCTAAACCAAGTCCAGTGTCACCTTTAGAGGGCCTGTCGGAAGTTGAACCTCCGGGAATGACCCAAGTGAGTACGCACCTATCGCTGGTGATTCCACCCCACTCTAATAAAGAACATTTTGTTGAGTCTAAAGACTCTAAAACCATGTTAGCTTCCTTCTCAATACTTTGACTATCATCTTGAGAAGGCTCTGTTTGTTATACTGAGCGGGGCTACTCCTAGCCCTGCTTGCGGGGGTGTATGACTTTCGGGTGTTGGTGTGGCTACAAGACCTCAACCCTGTATCAGGGGCACCGAAGGTTAGCATGAATGGAAGCCTATTAAAAACTTTCCTTAGCTAGTGGCCTACCCGGTTCACCTCCGAAAGGAGTCATAATATTTGCGCAGGGAGGGGGAAGAATCTCTCCCGTAGATTCCCATCATAGGCATACACCTGGATGCTTGAAGGTGGTTGCAACATTGGCCCCTGCTACAAGGGTAACCTTTGAACATACACCATTGAGTCCTTGGAAACACCAAAAACATGGGTGCCCTCTAGGGGGTGACAGCTGTGTAAGGTGCACGTATGTGCATAAGCAATGGGGCAAAGGTTTTGGCTTCTCACCATTTTTTTTGTAGGACTAAGCTATGTGTTTGTTATCAAGCCTTAAACATTGTCCAATCATTATCAAACAAAGACTCCCCTGATGCTATCAAGTTGCTTTGTCCTTGATAGGTCTGTTAACGACTGCTTCTTGTATCACAACTGCTTGATTTGAACCTTTGTGTCTTTAAATGAATGCTTGAAATCCTAAAACAAGATTGTTGATTAAACTGCTCTTCAAACCTATCAGGAAACTAGATTTTTTGTCAGACATCAGTTCAAACTATACCTCAAAATTCAACTTCAACCTCAAAAATTGTGTTAGATTATCAAATTTTGCACTTTTCCTGCGTGAGATTTCACACTTCAGAGCACTTTCTTAGGCAAGACTTTGTTCTCTTGCGCAAAGACTGGTGTTCTCTCGTGAGAGACTGTAGCCCATTTTGTGACAACAGAGACATATTTTCCATTGACTGTTTGACTTTTTATCTGATCTACTTTTTGTCTGAGGTTTGTTTTTCTGCTTTCCTGTCATTCACTGTCATAAAATGGTTGTTTTGAGTTAGGAATCAATCGATCTTTGCTTTGACTCATGTCATCTCTCATTGGTTTACCTTATCTCTTTATGCCTTTTGTATCTTGTGTTGCGATAGTCTTATCTCAGCTATTCTAGCCACCTCCTTTGATGATTCATACCAGGTCCATCTCACATCTTGGTTGTTCTAGCCTTTATCTCCTTTGCGTTGTTCTTAGAGACCGAGTCTAGCATTATCCTGAGTCCTCTCTCATTTCATCTTTGTCTATGACTGTCACAACTTGAAGTGGAAAAACTTATCCCATTCAGAATATTGGTCAAGGTAGAAGCGAATCTCCTAATCAAGAAATAGGTCATCCCGAATATGTTATGAAATCTGAACTTTGTGAGAGATCCTCACATTCCTCCTCATTCCAAGAGTATTACAATCCATTGTATCAAATACAGTCTGACTTATTATTTCAAGAATATTATAACCCATTGTTTCAACACCAACAAGGTTGTGAAGGGTCACTTTCTAGAATCGAACCTATCGACTCTTTCGATCTTACTTTCATGATCTCTCAGAATACTACCAACAAGATGGGAGATCCATTCCACTTCCCAGGGGGAGGTAAATTCAACAAAACCCATGACCAATCTCAGAATGACCAAGGTCATGTTTAGTCTTGAAATGACAAACATTATGATCAATCCCACAATATTCAATATCCGGTCAATGTCCAGGACCTTTTCAATTTAAAACAGTGACAAGGGGAGCCTCTCCTTACATTTCTCTAGAGATGGAGACAACTATGCATGAAGTATCCGCATGAATTACCTGAGTCTGAAAAGCTCGATATCTTCTTGGACAATCTTGTCCCAGATTTTGGATACCAAGTACGATTGCAAGGTCCCCTCACTTTTGACAATATGATTAGGCAAGCTATGAGGATAGAAGCGTTTATGGTCAAGAAGGGAGGATTGACTTTGAACAAAGACAACAAGAAATGACCTTCTCCCTTGAACAGGGATAAGGATAAGATTTTCAATAGAAACATAGATGTTATGAATGATGGGGTTGTTGACAATGTGACGCCAAAACCCTCAAAGTCTATCTTTAATCTCAGCTCTAGTATACAAATGATCAAAGCCACTGAGAAGGCTACGATGGAAACTCAACCACCTTCAAGATTTGCTAGAAACAAACCTTGGATCTCTCAACCCAAGCCTGACTCCAATTCCTTGGGAGAACCTCTCGATGTGGTTTATAGGACTTTGGTGTAGAACCATAATAGTAATTTAGATCATCGGGAATTTAAAGACTCCTTTCCTCCTCATGGGAAAAGTGAATTATCCAAGTCTAAAGGTACCAACAATGTGTTCAACTATATGTACAATACTAGCAACATTGTCACCAATGAGATTGAACCTGTTGATGTTGAATACTGTGACATGATCATTGCTCTGAGGAGCGAGGATGCTCCTAAACCCAAAACTCCATTTATCTTGTGAGGCCCTGCGCCTCCCTCTTGCAACCCCACACCATCTCCAGCTTGTGAGAATGCTATCACTTGATCCTATGCGAAGATTGTTCTCAAAGGTCCTGAGCCTTCAACATCCAAACCAAAACTATCTATGCATAAAGCCCTCACTGAGGCAAACATCCCCAAAGATCTCGATCTCGATCAGTTTCAATCTATGGTGGGTCATTCGACCTCACCTCATCACTTGCCCTTCTCTAAAGAAGGTGATCATTCCTTGAGCCATAATTCTCCCCTACTCACTTACAATATGCTCCTAGAATCTGGTGATAGCCTTGCTCTGACCAACAGGGAATTTACAGAATTTTGTAATGCTAAACTCAAAGAGATAGAAAAGACCCTACAGATCAAAGATATTGGTATGGGGGAATATCAGATGGAGTCCATCTTGTCATTGACATCTCTTCCTCCATCTCCACATTCCTATGAAGAACCCTCTGAAGACAGATTTGGTATTGGCTATCAAGGCCATGAGCTTGACCAACCTAGCTACAAGTTTCACTCATACAAGGATTCAGATAATGAAGAAGCAAAGATCCCATCTATAACACATGAAAGATCCTTGAATATTCAACATCCTGATCCTAGCTACCAAGGAGAGTCCTATCTACCTTCTCAAGTGCTTCAAGAACATGATCCTGGTCCTCATCAGAAGGATCATATACACTTTACTGAACAGACTCCTACTACTGCTGACTCTAATGACACACATATGGAATGGGGGAAAATAGCTGATGTCTCCCTTATCTTGGGTATGCCTCGGGGTATGCCTATTCTAGATTACTCTACTTCTGCTACTGAGCAAGATCCTGCTATTGAAGAAACACTTCTTGTGATAGATGATAGAAATAAAGAAGATTTGTTGCCTACTATATCTCTAGCTGATTACATCAAACAGCGTCGCCATGGTGAAATGAACTCAAAATAATATGAATGGGACTCCATATCAAAAGCTACCACAAAAATACCAGTTGATGTTGTACACAAAGATGCTGCTCCTACCAATTCTAAAAGAGGAGGAAGTTCTAATCCTCCATATCAAGAAACTAATGATGATCCTTTCCACCCTCTTGTGGAGATCATTCCTGTGGCTCCTAGGCCATCTAATCCAAGTTATACTTCTACTGCTCCAGAAAATCATGGGTATGTAAGACCCCATCTTGTTATAGTCTCATGGAATATTTGTGAGCTCTTGCCACCTGAAAGGGGACCTAATTATCAAAAAAGGTCATCTTGGTTAGGCTCACATAATATTCCTCTAAACTTATTTGACTCTTCTAGGACAACTTGCAATCGACAATGTTCTATGGAAGATCACTTTCTTGATATATCTGATTCATTAATGAACGATGAGGATGATGTTGATATCTTTGCACTCGAGCCCATCCCATTGACTTCTCTTCTCCCTTTCCCCCAGGGTAAGTGGCTCACCCACTTTCATTTCCATCTCTCCACCTAAACTAGTCATATAAGCCTCTTTCATCCACCATTCCCAAGTCTTTTGGAAGTAACTTGGTTGTGCAACATAAAAACAAAAATAATGAGAATACACTTATATCTCAAGGTCACCATGTCCCATCTAATTGACATGTGACAACAAAGAAAGAAAAGAAATAGAGGTGTTCAAAAGACCACAAAGGTCCTCAAAAAGAAGAAGACAATCAAAAGCCAGAAAAAAAAAAAAAAAAGGATCTTGAAATCCATCTTATAGCCATTGTCATCAAAAGCACCTCAACATTAAGAAGAAAAAATCAAAAAATCAAAAGCTATGTGGATTCCAAAAGGAAAATCAAAGTTGTCACTCGAGCTTCAAAAATTCTCATGCTTCCCTCCATTCCATCACCCTTGTCTCTCATACTTTACCCTCTTCACTCCATCTTACCTTTTCTTAAAGTGCATATTAGCATCTCCTCATCCCTAATGACGTGATTAAGAGAAATCTAGAACTTACTCTCCCTAAGCATTTAGAGCGTGGGAAATATGACAAAGAGTTAAGATTCATTCACAAGGATATTTGTGGGTCTCACTTAAGTGACTTTTCCTTGAGTATGGATCTCTCGACAATTGGATACTACTAGTTCTGATTCTACAACTTCGCAGCTGACTACTACTACAAGATACTATGTTCTTAGAGATTACTACTGAAGGAGAGCAACCCAAAGAGCCTATCAAGGCTCTTCATCTGAAGAAATTCTATAGCTGAGGCATTCTCTGTGTGCTCATGTACATATTTATTGGTCCTGAAAAAATCCCAAAAAATGATATATTGCAAAAATCCTAAAAATTGGAAAATGTCCTGAAAAAAAATGATCATCTTAGTGAAAACCTAGCAAACAGGCGCTTTGATGTATCTATTATCTTGGTGAAAACCTGGTAAACAGGCACCTTGATAATAATAAAAAATATAGAAAATAGAGGAAAATACAAAAAAAGTGAAAAAATGAAAAATACAAAAAAAATGAAATATTCAAAAATACAAAAAAATCAAAAAAAGAGAAAAGTACAAAAAAATTAAAAAAGAAGAAAATGTGCCATTGATGAAAACCTGGTAAATAAGCATCATGGTAGCAAAAATAGAATCTCTGCCAAGATGGTGAAAACCTGGTAAACAGGCGCCTCTTGTTTCCTGAAGCTACATCTCATCTCAGCATTGCTTGGCTCTTAGTTTCCTGCTTTAGTTTTCTTTCCTGCTTTCCTGCTTTAGTTTATTTCCTGCTTTTAGTTTGTTTCCTGCTTCAGTTGTCTTCGAGATTTTCCTTGACTCTTAATGGATTGGAACCGGTTCATACTTGGGGGCATCTTCCTGGTCTAGGGGGCATTGTCCTATCACTTTTGGAAGTAACTTGGTTGTGCAACATAAAAAAAAAAATAATGAAGAGATTTTCCTCGACTCTTCATGGATTGGAATTGGTTCACACTTGGGGGCATCTTCCTGGTCTAGGGGGCATTTTCCTATCACTGTCAAAAGTTTTGTTTGTGCATCAGTCACCAGTGGTTCTCGCTGCATCTGCCTGCTGATGCCTAGCTACTTTTGAGATTTCTCTCCTTGAGGATCTCTTGTGTATCGGTCGCCAATGGTTCTCACTGTGCCTGCCTACTGATACTTAACTTTCATTCGAACCTCACTCTTTTGGGAGATTTTCCTTACATCAGTCACTAGTGGTCCTCACTACATTTTCCTACTAATGTTTCACTCACATTTTATTCTCTCTTTCGAGAATCTTCCTTGTATCGGTCACTAGTGGTTCTCACTGCATTTGCCTGCTGATACTTGGTTCATGCTTCGATATCTTTTTGAGACTTTGTCTCTTACGACAGTCACCAATGGTTCTCACTATGTCTGCCTGCTATCGCTATCCCATCGAGACTTCAAACGTTGTTCACTTCCGATTTGATTTCAATCCGCTTGAACACAAACTGAAATTGAAACTAAAAATTGATGTTATGTTCCTTTGAAGCATGTTGAGCTTTTCCTTTGCTTATTTGTTTGTTTGCTTTATCATTTCTCCTTGAGCAAATCTAAGACATCTTTCTTGACTGAGAAACGCAAAGATTGGGGGCATGATGTTTTCTTTTCTTTCTGCTTGTTGGTTTAGTTCCAATGATCCAAAGAATCTATCTAAGAGGGGTGTCCATCTGTAAGAGCCTTCATCTTGTATTGGATGGCCATGCGTACCTCAACTCCTTTTATATGGATGCTTTGGTGAGGTTGGTGCTTCTCCTTGTCTTTTTTGAGTGACTTCTTTCTGCTACAAGAAAAATTGCTAACGCTTGTCCTGCTAAGTGAACGTAAGGGTCACTGCGAGCACTCTTTGGCAAAAGAAGGAACTCTCATGTGTCTGGTGTTTTTATCCGCAAGAAACATTCAAGTCATTCTAGCAATTTTTCTTTGATGCTTATGTTAACTTGCTAAATCAAAAGGAATAGGTGTTCAGGTCATTCTAGCTTCTTGTGCCTTAATGCTTACACCTCATTCCGAAAAATCTAAGACTTATGTCATCTTCATATTCTCATAATTGCAATATTAGTGAGGATTGTATGACATCTTCCAATCATCCCGTGCTTAAACGAACTCGATGATGATAAATACAGTGAGTCCAACAACCAAGTCCTAGGGCTTGCATTTTCATTCTAGGCTTGCATTTTGATTCTAGACTTGCATTGAGACTGTGTTTTGGTGCTCTCTCAATTTCTTTCTCTTCATCAAAGGTCCTCATCTTTTGTCCTAGGTCCTTCTTAGCTGCACAAGTGTTCGATCCTAGCTCTTGATCTTTAGAACATACATCTTTTCATTAGTACCTATCATATATTGCTACAATCCTACATGAGATGATTAGTACCATATTCATTACATATCCATTGCATTTTCATTTCATTTGCATCCATAAATTCATTCACATATACATATACATGTGCATCCACTATAAGCATAACTCAAAATCATACATTACACATCTGCATACATTCTATTCATCTACCACTGCATTTCACACTGCATCATCATAAACTAAAACATGTGCATATTCATAAAAGGAAACATATGCATTTCATACATTTCTATCCATATACCTAAGAATGTAGGAAAACATCTCATAAACATCATACACTAAAGTAATATACAACAAGTATGATGATATCAAAATGTTGATCTTGTATATATATATCTCAATCAAATGTCATATACAAATGAAGAAGGTGCTACTCGAGCACAATATAAAAAATGACTACAATGCACGTCTCTCAAAAATGAGCTGCAACAACAAGGAATACATCAAGATCCACTACCACCTGGAGGAGGTGGTGGCAATGGTCTCTATGGTAAAGGCATAGGCCGCTGTGGAGGTGCTTGCTGAGGAGGTGCCTGTGGTGCCTGCTGTGGTGGGACCTGTGGCGGTGCCTATGGGGGTGCTGGTGGAGGTGCCTGTGGAACTCTGGCATAATCGGTGAATGGTGGTACCTGCTCTGACAAATCTAGGACAGCCCCATAGTAAGATGCATAATAATATGCTACCTGGGCAGCCTCATACCTCATCTCAATCCTAGAATGTGCTAGCTCATCCCACAGCTGTCTGATCTCAGCATCTC
Organism: Chamaecyparis obtusa; assembly: GCA_027943335.1. NCBI lineage: Eukaryota > Viridiplantae > Streptophyta > Pinopsida > Cupressales > Cupressaceae > Chamaecyparis > Chamaecyparis obtusa. The sequence continues at coordinate 24,735 of BSBK01007819.1, read as the reverse complement.
TGTCCACTACGAAGGTCTCCTCTCAAATAAATCAGGTGTGGTAATCATCCCACTCTTGCTACACCTGTCGTACCCTCTCACGGCTCTTCCTAAGAGCCTCCTATAGCTAAGGTGTCTCAGCTCCTGCTAGAATGTCAGGCATGTCCGTATCATCATCCAGAGGAGCTTGCTATGAAGTGTCTCTAGTCTAGTGCCTAGTGGACCTTTGTTGGGCCCCGCTGTTCCTAGCTCCTGCATCTGAGCCCATCATCCTAGCTGGGATGCTAACCTACCTTGCTCGAGGTCTCAGTACTCTTTGTTGCTATTGTGCCTGTGGTGGTGCCTACTGTGGTGCCTGTTAGTCTGGTGCCTACTAGTCCCGTGCCTATTGCTACTGTACAGGCTGTTGCTGGGCTCTCGCACCAACTAGATCTATGAACCTCGGATGGGGATATGCTATCAAATGATCTATGTATGCAAGAGTCACCCCTGCATTGGTGACCCCCACCATGTAGTCCCATCGCACAGCTAGTATGCGTGCCTCAATCGCACATCATCCGAGATCTAATCTCGCATGCCACCCCTTCTTCTCCTTATCAGAGAAGTGAGCGTAGGGGTAGTACTCCTATGATATATCCTATTGTTTGCCAAATTGGCATAGGACACATGTGACATGGAACATCTCAATGGTATGGACACTCCACTCGATCAGTGGATGAGAAAAAAACATATGTGACAGCTCCCGACGAGCATCATCCCATGGCTCCATAGCCACCCAGGATCTCCATACTACTACCACCATATCATCTAGCTGCCCCCTCCACTAATCTGTCTTGCCCAGTAGAGGTTGGGTCATGACACCTGCATACCTATAAATATACGGCTCAAGATGTTGCCATGTGTCATGGAAAATTGGCCTGCAAATGGGGAGATGCTCCCAGGCCCAAATCTGAAGAACAAATACTCCTGCCACCATGGTCCTCGCACTATGATACACTATCTCATGCATCTCATGGTACATGTGGGCTAACATACACTCACCCCATATGAATTTGACAGCTGGTCACTCCAACATCCTCCATAGCATCATGCCCCAGCCGCACTCTAGACCATGCTGACCTTGATCTGGAACAAGGTAGCAGCTCAAGAATATCGCAAGTACGATAGCAAAAGGATGAGCGCCATCATGCCTACTGATCAAATCATCCCAGGAGATGGCCCGGCCCATCACTAGATCATCCTGGAATATTGCTCTCAAGGCTAATGTACCCTGCCTCGGCTGTGTCTCGTACTCTACTCAAGTACCATGGATGGGTATCCTCAGGATCCTGTATATGTCCTCTGGGGTCACAATCATCTCCCCCATCGAGAAGTGGAAGGTGTTCATCTCTGAATGGAAATGCTCTACAAGTGCAGTAAGTAGACCATGATTCACCTGAATGTCAGGAAAATCACGCAAGTATCCTAGACCAAGAGCATCAATATGGGCGCTCTCTATATCTATGAGTCTCTGCACTAGTGTGGTAATAACTGGATGGTGCATCCTAAAGGCAACATCAGGGAAGTCAACCTGCAAAGCAAGCGATGACATTTGATCAGTATCTCAAACATGATGGTTTATCAATATAACAACAATGAATGCAGTATGACATCTATCCTAGACAACGCTCTGTGACACTCTACTTGGCTGATATCATGCAATTTGACAAATTTTCACAAGAAGTTTCAAACTATGCAGCAAATTTTTGCGTGAGAAAACTGTTCAATCGCGCAAGACAAGACTAGACTTTGCGCGAAATCCTACAATCTCGCGTGGGAGCCCCTTTCAGCTCGTGTGAGCTTCTAGACGAAGCCCGCGTGAAGGAGCCCCAAGTCATGCAAGGAAACCATTTCCTCACGTGAGAGGAGACCTAGCCTGGCATGAGGAAACTACTTCCTCGTGCGAAGTTGGAAGAACATGACTTAAAACTCATTAAATCTACCCTAAATCGATGTAGAAAGATGTATGAATTGAAATGCAGGGAGGTTTATCGACTACTTACAGGTGCATCATACTCTGCGGGCTTGGCATGTCATCGTGAGTGCTCAAATCTATGCATATGCAGTGGAAGACCCTCCATTTTCTCTCTAAAAGCTTAGAAATCACAAGAAGACGAAGGGGAATAATGAATTGAAAATGACCCCTCCGGGCCTTATATAGCTTTTGACCTAATTTTCAAAAGTGCTCCATTTTGCGCAAAAATTGCACCCTTAGCTAAATCGACTGCTCTAAATCCATTTTCGAGATTGAAATCTAAATTTGACATCTCTAGATAGCTCGAAATTGCATTTTAAATTCTAGGACCCTTTGGGATCGGACGCTTGTGCAGTAAGCCTTCTAGCATCATCTTCCTGTCAGACCCTCATATTTGCATCATATTCTCAAGATCTTTTCTCTTTTCATCAAAGTCAACTTTAGTCAACTCTAGTCAACCATGGTCAAACTTGGTCAAACAGGACCACTGCATTGCTCCGATTTGCTTCTGCAGCTTCTCAAATCTAGTGTAATTGCTTCTACTCTACAACCTCTTGTTGTCAATCATCCCTCTTATGTCATCTTTCAATTTCACTCCTGAGGGGGCAGGATGATTGCATCATTTGAATCTTGTCGAATCAGTTCTTGAATCAGTCTGATCTAAATCTTTAGTTCTCATTGCTAGGGGCATCTCGATGCCTCACATCTTGCTATCTGGTCATCTATCTTTTAGGTATCTGAGTAATCTAACTCGGGTCCTCAAGAATCAAGCTTCATTCTGGAGATGGTTCTTGAAATCTTTTAGGTATTGGGGCAATCTAACCCTAATTCCTGGGAGTCAAGCTTCATTCTGGAGATGGCTCTCAAAATCTCTCTTAGACCGTTATCTGGGCAATCTAACCCAGGTCTCGGAGGGCTAAGCTTTGTATTGGGGCAATCTAACCCTGATTCTGGAGACAATCCTAAGTTTGCATCTGAATCTCATTCTGGGCATTGGGGAAACCTAACCCTGATTCTCCTCTTCTCTCAAGACCGTTGTCTTCGCAATCTAACTTAGACTTCAGAAAATCATGCTTTGATCTATTCGGTGTCTTGGCAACCTAACCTAGACTCCCGAATTTCTTGTCATCTGTCACTTTAGACTATTATTTGAATCAACACACTGTTCGCACATCAATTCAAAGAGGGGCAAATGTAATACCCTAAAATTGGCACCTATTAAATTCAATTAATTTTGGTGCATTATCTTCAATTTTACATCTCCAAAGTCCTAGTTTCCTAGGCAATTTTCTCTCTCCTACCTGACTTAATCTGACTTGATGTCAATTGCAAAGACCATAAATTACATTAATTAAATATCAAAATTTAATTCCTAAAGTCATTGACTTTAATTAGCTAAATTACCCCTATGATAATTTAATTTAATCCTAAAGTCTTAAGTGCTTAGAATTAAATTAAATCCACCCCATTTGGCTAATTACCCATAAAAATGAATTAATAATTGTTTGATATTCGAATGGACACACCTTTTTGAATTAATAATTCAAGATATTCGAAAGGCCACCTGTGTGGCATTTTCCATTCTTTTATTAAGTAATTCATGCTTTTTTGTCTCAAATGGAAATGAAGGGTTAGGAGTTTCAAATCAAGAACCCCTTCATTCTCTTCTTGGGCTTGCTTATTTAATGGACCTCATTTCTTCATTTGAGGAGAGGAATTTTTGAGAGCATCTCTACTATAGTCAATTTTAATTTCCATTATTATATTGTTTTCAAAGCTTTATTGCATTAATTAGCTTAATATCTCATTTTAGTTTAAATATTGCACCTCATATTAGATTAAATTTGCTTAATTGCTCTTAGATTAACATCATATTTATTTCAATGTCCTTAGATTAAAATTGCACTTCATCTTTATTTTAAGCTTTTAGTATAATTGCATTTCTACATTTCTAGATTAATTGCACTCATTTCTAGATTAATTTCATTGATTTTTCATCTTAGTTTTTTAAAATCCTCCATTGTGGGATTAGTCTCATGGCTGTTGGCTCTTGTTCTGAGAGTAATTAAACACCCCATCCACATAGGAGGCAACATGTTGATTCAATCAATGTTGTGAGATGGACAATTCATGTTCATACTTGCCATCTCATGATTGAGCAATGACTATGTTGCGTTTGTGCCTGATTTCAATGTCCACATTCAAACATGTTAGCACTTGAAAGAATTTCCATGGTTTTTTGTCTTTTATCTGGTCTTTCCCTATAAATTTTCATGGCTATAGCACTTTTCCTTCGGATCCTGCAGTCAATTTTATTTCCCTAGCTTTGAAACCCTTGCAAAAAATTTCAAAAAACTAGTCGTTGTGTTAAAACGCTTTGGAATGCCCTAGACCTATTCTAATTTGTCTTTACCTTTTTAGGTCACTTAAGTCTTGTTAAATGCATGTGTGCATTCTTTCCCATCTTGTTGCTTATTCATTTAATCCTCAGGCGGTAAGTCTTTATGTTCGGTGATTTAGCGAATGCATGTTTGTCGCTAGTTTGCTTGTTTCCCGACAGTTATCTTTTTCTTCCAGTGATTGGGCGAACACAGTGTTCGCGTATTCTCCTATTCCTAGCGGTTTATCTCTTAACAGTTAGTGACTTGGTGTGGTAGTTTCTTTTCTTTAGTCACATGTTCACGTGGTCTCCGGGCCCAGGCTTTCTGACACCATCTCGATCAACGGTGGTCGTATGTTCTCATGAGATGTGTTAGAGCTATGTGCTTTTGCAAAAGCCGTTGATTTTCTTTATGACACAATGCTTCAAATAGGTGGGTCCAAAGTGACACGTATGCACAAATGGAAGCATATTATTGGTCCATGTATTAATATAGTGGCAGTTGTCAGTGGGACCTGGTTTTCGAATGCCTCAGAGGGTCCTGACATTGTCAGAAAATCAACGACGGGAGCATGATCTTATGGGATCTGTCAGAGGCTTAAGATCATGCACCGACCGTCAATTCAATCTTTCTCAAAGGGGATAAAGTGTGGTGGGTCCACATGCCAGGTGTGCTGATATGGCAAGTTGTGATTGGTCCACGGGTGAATGACTGGGAATGCTATCAGTGGGGCCAGGCATTTCGAGGCTCAATGGGTTCTGACAATGATAGAGCATCAACAGTCGGCGTGTAATCTAATGGGTTTTCTCTTACACTTGCGATCTTAAGACCACCGTTGATTTCATTTCCTGTCAGGGGGTTGTCAGGGCAAGGAAATATTCTCAGATCGATGGTTGTCTTATGATCTAGAAGAGTCTTGGAGGTCTATGCAAAGATGAGACAATTGTCGATCTTCTTGTGCGGGCCCATTAAAATTGCCTCGGTCTTTTGGTGATTATAACAATTTTCAATGCTTTTCGCTCATTCGCAAAATGAGATGGTGATATTCTAAAATGGCTGGAGATTCAGTGAGTGTATTCGTGTAATCGCTAAACTATTTGGCAAAAAGATAAGGTTCTTCACAAATTGACGAAAGCCTTTGGTCACTAGTTCGCCAGATGTAGCTAGGATGAGTTAAAAGCCTTCGGTCGCCAGTTCATGGGGTTAAGTGGTGAGTTAGGTTTTCTTTCCATGAATAGGAAAAATCATTGTCGTGTAGTCACTAGGAGTTAACCTAAGGTTAGCAGTTGAGTTGAGAACATAAAGACTGCAAAAAGGACTAATTGGATGGTCATGACTTAAAGTTGGCTCAGATTTAAATATCGACCGTCGATTTGCTGCTGGCACATGAAAGTGACTGTTGTTTTTCAAATTCAAATTTGCAGAAGGTTTTTCAGCGATAGAAAGGACCAGAATTGAATGCTTTCATGGCTAGATTTGATTTGTTTGGTGGCGCTTGTTGTTGCAGTGTGGTCCAGGGTGCTCCTTGATCATCTACAGGGGTCTGTACTATGTTGTTTTGTGCTCAAAGCATGTTGCAGGTGGCTGAACAGGTTGACATTTTGGATGTTTTTGTGGTTCTCAATACCTTCTTAGTGAGATTTTCATGATTGAGGATCATTCTGGGATCTGTCTTCTCCTGGTTGGCTGGGTTTCTTCCCCTGTAATAAATTTGTGACCATTTCTAATTGGTTGGGTGGTTGAAACCCTAACCCTAGTCATCTGTAGCTTGTTGCAACCTATTTTGGGTTTCTAAGATGACTAAGGGGTATTTATTGTAGAATTTTTGACTTAGTGGGGGTTCCAAAACTTTCTTTTGGTCCCTGGTTGTTGATGGTATTATACTTAAAAAGGAGCTAGATTTTGGGTCTTTTTCCTATCCTTGTGTTGCTTTGATTGTAAATTGATCCTGAATATGTTAATGAGAATACTATTGAGTTCCAATCTTGCATCTGTGTATGTCTTCTTTCTTTGGTTCTGAGCTCATATATGTTAGTGTCACAAAGTGTATTAACATATGGTAAACAAAGAGTATTGTGAAGTCATCTTTGAGTTCCTAACAAAGTTAGGATTAAAGTCTTTTAGGTGAATTCAGTGATTTTACAACCAAATAAGAATATGATGTCCATGTGTTTGAGGGAGAGGGGTAATAGGAAAAGCACTTATCCTAAGCCCAGGAGTGTTTGATTTAAGATCTTTAGTTGATGTATGTAATTGGGTGACTCTTTGCCCTAGGTTAAGGCACTGATCCATCCTTTGGAGGCATTTCATTATCGTCAACCACACACAAACAAATTAAATGATCAAATTCTTAAATCAATTAGTAAAGAATATATTGGTATAACATTTTATGATTCCTTTGAAGAAGTGAATCAAGGGTACACCCACCTGAGAACTAAGGCTCAAAGTGGAGGAGGATCTCTTTTGATCCTTGTTAATTGGCCCTCTTCCTTGTAGACTTTGGAGTGGTGATAGAGTCAAAGTTGTATTAAGGTTATCCATCAAAGTATAAATCTACAAGTTGAAGATCAAAGGGAACTCCCAACAAAATGGCGACTCTACTGGGGAGAGTCTAGAAGATAAAGGTTGTTAAATGCACTCTTGTTTTCCTATTATATTCAGTTAAGATTTCCCACTTAGTGGGTGGTGACTCAAAAGGTTAGAACCAGTGCTATAAGCTATAAATCATGGACAAAAGGAGGAATACTAGGTCTTTTGTCTGAAAGAATTCAGAGGTCACTCTGGAACAATTGCCTAGACAGGAGAAGAAGAGTTGGATCAGAAGGAATGGTGAGTCTACTAGTGCTCCCATAAGAGAACAAAGAAATACCAGAGGAAGAGCACCACATGTTTCCTCAAGTGAGGAAGGTTCATAGGATAGAGTTTCTAAATCAGATGGTGGTCACTCTGAAGATAGATTTTATGATACCCCAAAGGCTGTATTTCAAGACAAGGGTCCATTGCCTATAGGTCAGGATCAACAGGCTAGAGAGATGGGTTTGGAGATTGATTTAGATCTTGATGAAGATAATTTCAAAAGGGAGCCCACAAGACCAAGGCAAGTCCACTTCCCATATCAAAATCTTACTGATCATCTGGGTCTACCATAATGTCATTAGGCTCTGATGACATTATGGTAGACCCAGATGATTTAAATGCACTAAGGTTACAGTTGGTAGAACAAGATGCCATACATAAGAGGTTACAAGAGGAGAGAGAAGCTGAAAAGGTGAATGCTCTAATAGAAAGATAGTTTCTCCTTAGAAAGATTAATGAAATGAAGGAGAGAAACAAGATGCTTGCTTCTGCTCCTAAGACTTTGCAACATGATGTTTTTGGTGATCTTGAGGCTTTGAGAAGTGAGTAGGAGCGCTTGTTGCAAGATCATGAATTTGATGGGGAGGGCCCTGTGGTTAGACAGGTTCAAAGTTATGCTTCCCTCCCTAAAGATAAAGATGGGCATGAGATCACTAGGCCTGTTGTTGCCGTTGGTGAGAAAGGAAAGCAAAAGATGGTGGGACATCAAACAAGTAGATCATTGACAATACCAGGGGTCCCACCACCCAATTCAAATAAGGACACAGAGATAGAAAGAAGAAGAAAAGAAGATGAGGATCTTTCAAGAGAATTAGAGAGGGCTAAAATTGAAGCTTCCATTGTAGAAAAGAGAAGAAAGATCTAGTTCTTGAAGGCTTCATCAGATAATGCTCTTGGCCCATCTGCTACTGAACTAGGTATGCCATCTATGACTACTACTATTCCACTTAGTAATGCTACTACTAGTTCAATTCCTTCTCCATCTGCTAGGATAGGTGCTGATCCTAGGCAATAGTCAAATGCATAAGTAGATGGAAATGTAAATGCAAATGTTGATCCTAGGATCAACACTAGTTCAAGTTTTCAAAGAAGACCTATGCAATTAGAAGGGTATAGGAAAATTAGTTTTGATAGGATACCGGGCTACCCGAATGCTTTTCCAAATGATATAAGAGATAAAGTACCTAAGTTTTCTGGTAACAATGCTATTAGTTGTGAGGAGCATCTTAGATTATTTGTTGATATGCTTAATGATTATGAGGTTGAGCATGAGGATGTAGTCATGAAATTGTTTGTTTAATCTCTAATCGAGGATGCTAGAGATTGGTTTAAGAGACTTCCTGATAAATGTATTGATACTTGGGATTCTTTTGAGAAATGTTTTAAAGAGCAGTATGGTGATAGGCCTAATGCTAGTTTCATGTTGAATGAATTCAATACCATAAGGAAAAATCAGAATGAGTCTGCAGCTGAGTTCAACATGAGATTTCAGAAGGGTATGCATAAGTTGTTCCAAGTTATGCGATTAGATGACAATGTCTATCTAACTACATACTTCAATGCATTTGATGGAAAGATGGGATACTTGTTGAGGGACAAAGAACCAAGAACTCTTAGGGATGATTTTAGGATTGCTATCAATATTGAGAATAATATGAAGATATCAGGAAAATTGGGTGGGAAGAGAGATGACCCTAAGTTCTTTGGGGATAAAAGGTATAAAAAGGAAAGTGATAAGAATTTTGGAGCTAAGAGGCAAGAAGAAGATAAATTGGATAAGGTGCTCAATGCATTGAATGATTTGAAGGCACCTACAAATAGGAACATCAGTGCTCCTACTAATGAAAGGCCTCGGTTCAACAACAATTTCAATAAGCAAAACAGATTGTAGAACTACCCCTACAACACCCAATGGAAGGATGGCAAGCCTATTGTCCCTACTGCAAGAGGTAAAAATGACAGAGGTGTCCCTAACCCTCTGCAAAAGGCTTCAATAAATTTCATGGAGGACATACCTTGGTGTGTTGCATGCCAGTCCCCTCATTCTGCAGAGCATTGTGTGGTTGCACATTCTATGGCTGCAAATCAAGATTGTGGCACTGAGGAGATAGATCAAGAAGAAGATCAAGATGATATTGGATGCAACATGGATACTTCATATCTAGGATATGAAGATGATTCTAATTTTGATGAAGAAGCAGATGTAAATGTGAAGAGACACAATCAGGCCCTTTTTCATCAAGAGGTTTTTTCTGATGGTGAAGACATTGATAAGAAGACATGTAACATGAACTCTTTTTCTGAGCTAGTAAATTTAAGAAGACCTTCTAGAGAAGAGATGGATAGAATTACTATAGGAATGATTGCCCAAGTGCAAACTAGAGGCATGGTGGCAAGGGATACAAATAGAAAAGCTGCAGGAATGTTTATAAGGAGTACCAACTCCGGAGAGCCTAATGAGAACAAATCAAAAGGTGATCACATGGTGAAATTCAGGAATGTAAAAGGTAAGAATTGTGAGCCTAAGGGAGTTGGAGTTGAAATAATTTCTAATAAGATTGAGAAGCCAGTTAACACAATGGCTAAGATTGAAAAGATGAGATAAGAAAAAGGATATTAAGGCAATGCATATTGAAATTCCTTCCTCTGCTCTTGTTGATATGTTATCTGTATTGTCACAAATTATAGTTAAGGTTCCATTGTCAGAATTGTTGAGGATCCCTGAACACAAAGATAGAGCTATTGCATGGGTAGATAATGTTCAAAATAATGATGTTGCATGCAATGGATCTCAGGATAAAGCTTTGAAAGGTGTTGCTGCTCAGGGAATTGTATCTCAAATTCCTCCTATATATTTGGACAGTTCTGTCAATGCTAGCCTTGAAAAAATTGATCCATTCTTTTTAAGTGTTCTTGTGAATGGAATGAAGCTAAGAAATTGTATGATTGATAGTGGTGCCTCTAATACTATTATGCCTTTCAAAATCATGGAAAAATTGGGCCTTAAAGTTGATACAGTTCAAGGCAGATGTTGTGCAATGCATCAGAGGGAGGTACCAATTATTGGGACTATCAATGCAATGCCATATAGGCTAGCAGCATATCCATAGAAAGAGTTAACAATGAGTGTTTTGGTGGTGGACATCCCTCCTCATTATGGGATGTTGTTATCTAGAAGGTGGAGTGCTGCCATGGGTGGAAGTTTACAGTGTGATTTGTCCTATGCCACTTTCAAGATTGATGATCAGTTTGTCAAGATTGATCGAGAGCCAAGAGTATGCCACATGATTGAGAGAAATATTGATAATGAAACTACATATTTTGTGGATACTGATGTTAATGCTTTTAGGGCAAAGATCCTTGTACTTGAGAATGAACCTACTTTGTCACCTATCTTTGTTGAGGTAAGTGCTATTTCTATGAAGGGTGATTTGTGGGTAATGTACTTTGATGGTGCAAATTGCAAGGATGGAGCAAGAGCAGGTATTTTACTTATTTCTCCTAATGGAAACACCTAAAAATTTTCCTTCACATTGAATTTCTTTTGTACCAACAATATAGCATAATATGAGGCATTGTTGTTAGGATTGAGGTTGGCACAAAAGCATGGTATTAAGTGCTTAAGTGTTGTTGGTGACTCTGAGTTGGTGGTGTCCCAAGTCAAGTCAGTATATGCTTCCAAGAACAAAAGGTTGAAACAATATAGGAATGCAGTTTGGGATTTGATTGAACATTTTGATGCCTTCAATATTGAGTGGAAGGATAGGAGTAACAATAAGATGGCTGATTTGTTAGCCAATATTGCAATCAATCCCACTGATATTACTTTTTCTAGTATCTCTAAAGTTGAAATTCAGGCTAGGCCTAGTATACCAGACAATATTGAGAATTGGCAAGTTTTTGATGATGATAATGATATCTTGAAGTTTATGAGTTGTGAAGATCAGTATCATGGTTAGGAATTTGATTGTTCAGCCTTGGTTGAGTCAGTAGAAGGGAAGGAGGTTGTCTTTGGCAATGAGGTCATTCAACTTAGTACTAATAAGGTGCCCAAGGGACTTGTTGTTTTGGAGACTGTCTTTGATAACTAGGATAGAGTTCAAAAGAATATCAAAAGAGAAGATCATGCTGATCTAGAGGAGATAAATCTTGGAACACATGAAGCACCTAAGAAGGTATACATGGGTAGGGACATGTCTCACAATGTAAAGAAGTCTTTGATTAAATTGTTAAGAAAATTTAGGCATGTTTTTGCATGGTCATATGATGACCTAAAGGTTTATAGAGAGGACTTGTTTCAGCATATCATTCCTTTAAAGAAGATGCTAAACCTTTCCGGCAAAAACAAAGGCCTATCAATCCTACTTTGGCACCCAAGATGCAAGAAGAGTTAATGAAGCTGAGAGATGCTGGAATTATCAAGCCTATAAGGCACTCTTCTTGGGTTTCAAACCTTGTTCCTATGAGAAAGAAGAATGGTGACATCAGGCTTTGTGTAGACTTCAGGAATTTGAACATCAGCTCATTAAAGGATAACTATTGTTTGCCCAATATGGAATCTATCTTTTAGAGAGTAACTGGATCATAATTGATGTCTATGATGGATGGTTTCTCTAGTTACAATTAGGTAATTGTCAAAGAATTAGAACAATTCAAGACAACTTTCACTACACCTTGGGGGACATATGTTTATGTGAGAATGCCTTTTGGTCTCACAAATGCTGGTGCTACTTTTCAGAGGGAAATGGATGTTGCCTTTTCAGATTTTCTTGATGATTTCCTTGTTGTTTATCAAGATGATTTAACTACCTATTCCAAGAAGGAAGAAGACCATTGTACTCATTTAGAAAAGATATTTGTAAGGGCTTTGGAATTTGGCATTTCATTAAATCCAAGGAAATGTGTTTTTGGTGTCATTGAGGGCAAGTTGCTTGGCCACTTAGTTGGGAAGCAAGGAGTGAGAATTGACCCTAAGAGGGTAGCAGCCATTGATAAAATTCAAAGACCAAAGAATGTTAAAGGGATTCAGTCCTTCTTTGGTCAGGTCAATTTCTTAAGGGGGTTTGTGACAAACTTTGCAGAGGTTACTAGACCTATTTCTAAGATGTTGAAGAAGGGATCTAAAATCAATTGGGAGGGTGAGCCTGATGAGGCTTTCAAAAATATCAAGCAAGCTATCAAAGATGAACCAATGCTTAAGGTACCTGATTATAATGTCCCAATGCACATCTTTTCCTTTGCATCTTTTCACACTATTGCTGTAGTTTTGTTACAAAAGAATAAAGATGGTTTTGAGCAGCCTATTGCATTTTTCAATAAATCTTTGCAGGCTGCTGAATTGAAATATGACATAAATGAGAAATGAGCTTATGCACTTGTGAAGGCAATCAAGGCTTTTAGGTGTTACTTGATGGGGGTAGTTGTGATTGCTTTTGTGCCAAGTGCAGCTATGAAGGATATTTTCTCACAGCAAGAAGTGTTTGGAAGAAGATGCAGATGGATCAATAGGATCCAAGAATTTAATGTTGATATCCAAATTAATAAATTGGTTAGAGGACAGGGATTGGCAAAGCTGATGGCTCAATCCAATCTTGATGCTAATCAGGTAAATCATTATGAAATTGATTATACATGTTATATGGATGATTGTATCTGGTATCAAGATATTATCTATTACTTGAGAAACATGAAATGTCCAGCAGGAATGAATGATAATCAGAAGAGGACATTGAAATTATAGGCCATCAAGTATGTAATTGTGAAATGTAAATTATATAGAAAGAATTTAGATTGCATACTTTTGAAATGTGTGGATGAGGATCAGGCTAACAAGTTGTTAAAAGAAATGCATGAGGGGGTTTGTGGAGGACATTATATGGGTAAAACAACTACTCATAAGATCTTGAGAGTAGGATTCTGGTGGCCCACAATCTTCAAGGATGCAGAACAATTGGTAAGGAGGTGTGATGCTTGTCAAAGGTTCTCTGGTAAGCTTAAGTTTTCAAGTAATGTGCCATTAAAACTAGTAGAATTTCAGGCTCCTTTCCAACAATGGGGAATTGATTTCATAGGGGAGATACCAAAAAAGTCAAGTGGAGGATACTCATGGATCTTAGTTGCCATGGATTACTTTACAAAGTGGGTAGAAGCTATACCTACAAGAAATGCAACTAGTAAAGTGGTAATTGATTTTCTGTTGAATAATATTGTTACAAGGTTTGGGTGCCCTGAGAGAATAGTAAGTGATAATGCAATGTGCTTTAGGTCTACTGAATATAAGGAATTTTGCAAAGGTTTGAGAATTCAGACTTCTTATTCCTCACCTTATCATCCATAAGGAAATGGACAGGCAAAATATACTAATAAGAGTTTGATTAAAATCCTAAAGAGGATTCTTGAAAAGAATAAGAGGGCATGGAATTAAAAATTTCCATTAGCTCTATGGGCTGATAGGGTGACTGTGAAGAGGGCAATTGGTTGTGCACCATTTGACTTAGTATATGGAATACATGCAAGAATGCCTTAGAATAATTTGTTGGAAATGTATAAATTTGTTCAGTTATATGATGATGACATAGATGATGAGATGCAGTTGAGGATTGAGGACCTCATTAGGTTGGATGAGACTAGAAGAGAATCAGTTGCAAGAAATGCCAGATTGCAGTTGCAGGTTAAGAATTTGTATGACAAGAAGACTATTGAAAGAAGGTTTGAACCTGGTAATTTGGTACTAATTTGTAATGCCAGATTGGAGGATAAGGGAAAGCATGGTAAATTTGATCCCATCTAGCTAGGGCCATATTTAATTCATGAGAAATGGGGCCAGGATTCATACATTGTCAAAGAACTGAATGGTGATATTCAGGAATTGCTAGTTCATGGACAATTCTTGAAGAAATACTTCTTTTGAAGTATTCTATTTTCAATGAACATTACTTAGGTCTATACAAATTGTAAATTCTGTAAAAAGTTGCTTGCCCCTATCTTGTTTTGTCCTGGTCTGTAAGTTTTTGGTCCTGTTGCTTTTTGTTTTCAAGTTTTCCAGTGGGGTGGTCTACTTTAACCAGTGATTCTAGATCCTTGCTATGCTTGCAGGAGGCATACATCCCCAGACAGAGCCACTATTAGCACTTGAAAGAATTTCCATGGTTTTCTATCTTTTATCTAGTCTTTCCCTATAAATTTTCATGGCTATAGCACTTTTCCTTCGGTTCCTGCAATCAATTTTATTTCCCTGGCTTTGAAACCCTTGCAAAAAATTTCAAAAAACTAGCCATTGTGTTAAAACGCTTTGGAATGCCCTGGCCCTGTTCTAATTTTTCTTTACCTTTTCGGGTCACTTAAGTCTTGTTAAATGCATGTGCGCATTTCTTTCCTAGCTTGTCACTTAAGTCTTGTTAAATGCATGTGTGCATTTCTTTCCCAGCTTGTCACTTATTCATTTAATCATCGAGTGGTTAGTCTTTCTATTCGGTGATTTAGAAAATGCATGTTTGTCACTGGTTCGCTTGTTTCCTGGCAGTTATCTTTTTCTTCCAATGATTGGGAAAACACAGTGTTCACATATTCTCCTATTCCTGGTGGCTTATCTCTTAATAGTTAGCGACTTGGTGTGGTGGTTTCTTTTCTTTAGTCACGTGTTCGCGTGGTCTCCGAGCCCAGGCTTTCTGACACCATCTTGATCAATGGTGGTCATATGTTCTCATGAGATGTGTCAGAGCTATGTGCTTTTGCGATGGCCGTTGATTTTCTTTATGACACAACACTTCAAACAGGTGGGTCCAAAGTGACACGTATGCACAAATGGCAGCATATTATTGGTCCATGTATTAATACAGTGGCAATTGTCAGTGGGACCTAGTTTCCAAATGCCTCAGAGGGTCTTGAGATTGTCAGAAAATCAATGATGGGTGCATGATCTTATGGGATCTGTCAGAGGCTTAAGATCATGCACTGATCGTCGATTCAATCTTTCTTAGAGGGGATAAAGTGCGGCAGGTCCACATGCCAGGTGTGTTGATATGGCAAGCTATGATTCGTCCATGGGTGAATGACTGGGAATGCTGTTAGTGGGGCCAGGCATTTCGAGGCCCAGTGGGTTCTGACAATGACAAAGCATCAACGGTTGGCGTGTAATCTGATGGGTTTTCTCTGACACTTGCGATCTTAAGACCACCGTTGATTTCATTTCCTGTCAGAGGGTTATCATGGCAAGGAAAGATTCTCAGATCGACAACTATCTTATGATCTAGAAGAATCTTGGAGGTCTATGTGAAGATGAGACAACCGTCGATCTTCTTGTGTGGGCCCATTAAAATTGCCTTAGTCTTTTGGAGGTTTCGACAATTTTCAATGCTTTTCACTCATTCACAAAATGAGATGGTGATATTCTAAAATGGTTGGAGATTCAATGAGTGTGTATTCACATAATCGCTAAACTATTTGGCAGATAGATAAGGTTCTTCACGAACTGATGAAAGCCTTTGGTCGCTAGTTCGCCAGATGTAGCTGGGATGAGTTAAAAGCCTTCGGTCGCCAGTTCATGGGGTTAAGTGGTGAGTTAGGTTTTCTTTCCACAAATAGGAAAAAGCATTGTCGTGTAGTCACTAGGAGTTAACCTGAGGCTAGCAGTTGAGTTGAGAACATAAAGACTGCAAAAGGGACTAATCAGATGGTCACGACTTAAAGTTGGCTCAGATTTAAATATCGACTGCCGATTTGCTGCTAGCGCATGAAAGTGACTATTGTTTTTCAAATTCAAATTTGCAGAAGGTTTCTTAGTGACAGAAAGGACCAGAATTGAATGCTTTCACTGCTGGATTTGATTTTTTTGGTGGTGCTTGCTATTGTAGTGTGGTCCAGGGTGCTCCTTGATCCTCTGTAGGGGTATGTACTGTGTAGTTTTGTGCTCAAGATGTGTTGCAGGTGGCTGAACAAGTTGACATTTTGGATGTTTTTATGGTTCTCAGTACCTTCTCAGTGAGATTTTCATGATTGAGGATCATTCTGGGATCTATCTTCTCCTGGTTGCCTAGGTTTCTTCCCCTATAATAAATTTGTGACCATTTCTAATTGGTTGGGTGGTTAAAACCCTAACCCTAGTCATCTGTAGCTTGTTGTAACCTATTTTGGGTTTCCAAGATGACTAAGGGGTATTTATTGCATAATTTTTGACTTAGTGGGGGTTCCAAAACTTTCTTTTGGTCCCTGGTAAACAAAGTCATCTCTGAGTTCCTAACAAAGTTAGGATTAAAGTCTTTTGGGTGAATTCAGTGAGTTTACAACCAAATAAGAATCTAATGTCCATGTATTTGAGGGAGAGGGGTAATAGGAAAAGCACTTATCCTGAGCCTAGGAGTGTTTGATTTAAGATCTTCAATTGATGTATGTAATTGGGTGACTCTTTTCCCTAGGTTAAGGCACTGATCCATCCTCTGGAGGCATTTCATTTTTGTCAACCACACACAAACAAATTAAATGATCAAATCCTTAAATCAATTAGTAAAGAGTATATTGGTATAACATTTTATGATTCCTTTGAAGAAGTGAATCAAGGGTACACCCGCCTGAGCATTAAGTCTCAAAGTGTAGGAGGATCTCTTTTGATCCTTGTTAATCGGTCCTCTTCCTTGTAGACTTTGGAGTGGTGATAGAGTCAACGTTGTATTAAGGTTATCCATCAAAGTATAAATCTACAAGTTGAAGATCAAAGGGATCTCTGAATAAGACACACACAATATCAGAGAAAGGTTAGATCTTGATCTAGATTTGAAAATTTAGGTCTTTGGTTGAGGGTTCCTTCTTGTAAGCCCTAGTTGGTATTTTTTGTGGGGTGGAAGATTATGATCTGACCTACAATTGCAGAGGGTTTCAAGATGGTTCATGGGAGGTGAGATGCAAATCTAGGCTTGGTAGATATGCTAAGACAAATTGTTGCTAGGTTAGAAGCTATTGAGATAGCCCAGTGTCGAGGAAGACATCTTGAGGATGTTAGTGATGAAGAAGCCAAAGATGAACAACGTGAAGTAGAACCTACACCTATGATGGATCGTGGTGAAGAAATAATTTTGAAGGCATTGACAAACTTTTAGTCTACACCATACTTCAATCTTCGTGAATACAGTGCAAGGCTAGATTCAGATGAGTTGATGGATTGGATAACCAAGATGAAGAAGTATTTTGAATATAAAAATGTTCCTAAGGAAAAGAAGGTGAGAAATGCAAGTACAAAATTGAAAATTCATGCATCCTTATGGTGGGAGCATCTATAATTGGATAGAAAGAGGAAAGGTAAAGACAAAATCAAGGTATGGAATAAGATGGTGAATAAGTTGAAAGGAAAGTTTCTACCTTGTGATTATTAAATTAACCTAGTTAGGAGAATGCAAAGTTTGAGGCAGAAAGATAGCTCAGTAAAAGACTATACTGAGGAATTCTATAGACTAGACATCAAATCTAGACATCTTGAAGATGAGGTAGAAAGAATTGCTAGATACCTTAATTGGTTAAGAGTTTCTATTCAAGAGGAAATCAATTTGGTCAAGTTGGAGAGTATTGAAGAAGCTTATCAATTTTCCTTGAAAGCTTAGGAGAAATTGAACAAAAGACATGATCAAAGAAAAAGATGAAGATGTGGTAGATTCCTGAGAGGAAGAGGTAGATCTTATGGTGAAAAAATAGATCTGATCAAGACAAAACAAATCAAGATAAGGGAAAGACCAAATGGAAAGGTGAAAATTATTCTAGAGGAAAAGGCAATAATTACAAAGGTAGTTATCGCAAAGGTGGATTCTGAGGAACTTGTTACAATTGTGGAGAAGAAGGGACATAAGTCATTTGAGTGTACACATGCAAGAAAGAAGGTCAGTAATAGTAGAAATGATTTGGTGTAAGAAGACTCATTGAATGAACCAGAGAAGGAGAGTAACTTGATGGTCAGAAGAGAACTATGGAGTGAAAGTAATAAGGAAGATCTAGTTAGGAAAAATTTGTTCAAGACTAGATACAGAGTTGCTGACAAAGTGTGGAAGGTTATCATTGACAGTGGAAGCTCAGAGAATCTGGCATCTGAGGAAATGGTTGCAAATTTGTAGTTGGAAAGGTTGAAACACTTGAAGCCTTATCAAATTTCATGGATCAAGGATGAGCATACACTATTGGTAAATGAAAAATGTTATGCGAATTTAAAAATAGGCAAGCACTATGATAAGGTATTATGTGATATCATGCCTATGGACTGTAGTCATATTCTATTAGGTAGACCTTGGCAATATGACATAAATGCTATATATGATGGAAGATTGCATAAATATACTATTTGGGCTGACGGGAGAAGACAAATCTTGTTACCTTTAATTGAAGAATCTTTTGGTAATTTTTGCACATCTGTGAAAGTTTGTTTGACAGAAGGAAGAAAGTTTGTTAAGGATTTAAAGAAGAATGATGTATGTTTTGTTGTAATTCCTAACAAACCAAGTGATAAAATAGTGGATAGTAACCCTGAAGAGGTTGATAAGATACTCACTGAGTACAAAGAGATCATTTTTGATAATGTACCTATTGGTTTACCACCAAAAAGAAGCATTGATCATTGTATGGATCTAATTCATGGAGCTAGTTTACCGAATAAGGCACCACATCGATTGACACCTACCGAGAATGAGGAACTTAATTGACAAATACAAGAATTGTTGTAGAAGGGTTTGATCTGAGAAATTTTGAGTCCATGTGTAGTACCAGCTATATAGGCACCTAAGAAGAATGGAGAATGGAGAATGTGTACTGATTCTAGAGAAATCAACAACAAAATAGTGAAATAGTGGTTTCCTATACCAAGAATGGATGACATAATGGATAATTTGAGTGGAGTAAAGTATTTTACCAAAATTGATTTAAAAAGTGGATATCATCATATCAGAATCAAAGAAGGTGATCAATGGAAGACTTCTTTCAAGACAAGAGAAGGTTTGTACAAGTGGTTGGTTATGCCTTTTGGTTTAACGAATGCGCTGAGTACTTTTATGAGATTGATGAATGAGGTTTTGAAGAAATTCTTGGGTAAATTTTTATTGTATACCTAGATGACATTCTAATATTTAGTAAGACCAGAGAAGAACATTTTTTGCACATTAAACAAGTATTGTAGAGATTGAAAGAAGAAAAGTTGCTGATTAATTTGAAAAAGTGTTCCTTCATGAAAGAGGAGATTGTATATTTGGAATTTGTGATTTCAGCTGATGGTTTGAAAATGGATCATAAGAAAGTTGAAGCTATTTTGAATTGGCCTACACCTGAAAATGCTAGTGAGGTAAGATCATTTCATAGTTTAGCAAGTTTTTACTGAAAATTCATCATTAATTTTAGTTCAATTTGTAATGCTATGACTGAGACTATGACAAGAGATAAAAGAGGATTCAAGTGGACACATGGAGCTGATAAAAGTTTTTAGACTTTGAAGCAGAAGGTTGCTGAATTGCTTGTGTTAGCTTTACCCAATTTCAATAAGGTATTTCAAGTTGAATGTGATGAAAGTGGTAATGCAATAGGAGCTATTTTGAGTCAAGAAGGTAAAGTTGTTTCTTTTCTCATTGAGAAATTGAATTATTAAAAAAGGAAATATTTTGTGTATGATCAAGAATTCTATGCTATTGTTTAAGGCCTAAAGAAATGGAGACATTATTTAATACCGAGTGAATTTGTGTTGTATACTGATCATAAAGCTTTATAGTATTTGGTAGCCAGAATAAGTTGAATCTGAGACATATGAAATGGTTTGAATACTTGCAAATTTATACATTTGTGATAAAACATAAGAGTGGAGTCACTAACTGAGTTGCTGATGCATTGAGTAGAAGAAGATCTTTGATGACTGAAATGAGAATTGAAGTTCTTGGTTTTGATGACATGAAAGATTTGTATGAAACAATCCCTAATTTTTCTGAGCCATGGAGAAAGTGCAAAGCACCTATTCAAGATCAAACAAGTACTAAATGGGAAGAATATTTCAATCAAGAAGGTACATTGTTTAAAGGTATTCAGTTGTGTATACCGAGAGGATCAATGAGAACTAATTTGATAAAGGAGAAACATAATAGTGGTTTGGCTGGACATTTTGGCATTGACAAAATATTGAATTTTCATAAGGAGAGGTACTTTTGGCCACAATTGTATAAGGATGTTAAAAAATTTGTGAGAAGTTGTGGAGTTTGTAAAGTTGTAAAAGGAGTAAGTCAGAATATTGGATTGTATACATCAATTTCTATTCCCGAGAAACCTTTGACTGATGTCAGTATGGATTTTGTTCTTGGCTTACCAAGGACATAAAGAGGTAATGATTCTATATTTGTTGTTGTGGATAGATTTTCTAAGATGGCACATTTCATACCCTATAGAAAAACATCAGACACGGTGCATATAGCAGATCTTTTCTTTAAGGAAATTGTCAGATTACATGGATTACCGAAGAGTATCATCTATGACCAAGATGATATGTTTGTTAGTTATTTCTAGAAGACTCTTTGGAAGAAGTTGGGTACCAAATTGAGGTATAGTTCTACATTTCACCCAAAGATTAATGGAAAGGCAGAGGTTGTAAATAGTAGTTTAGGTAATTTATTGAGATGCACTTAGTTGGAGATAAACCGAGTAATTGGGATTCTATGTTGGCACAAGAAGAGTTTGCATACAATAATTCAGTAAATGGGAGTACTGGGAAAACAAATTTTGAGATTGTTAATGACACATGACCGAGAGGTATGTTAGATTTGAAGAACATTATTGGTGAGGAAAAGAGAAGTATTGAAGGAGAAGAATTTGTTGAGTTCATGAAGACATTGCATGAGGAAGTAAAACATAAGTTGGGACATAGTAATTAGAAATACAAGGACAGAGTACATGGATCAAAAACATAAGACTTTTGCAGTTGGGGATGAAGTAAATGTTTATTTGAAGAAAGGTATATTGTCTGTTGGAACCTATGTAAAATTGAAGATGAATAAGTTTGGTCCCTACAAGATATTGAGGAAGTTTGATAGTGGAAATGCTTATGAGATTGAATTACCTGATTACATGGACATATCCCTATATTCAATTTTTGTAGACTTGTATGAGTATCATGAACCTGATGAAGAAATGATAGTACTGAATGATTATCCTAAGAAGAAGACATAATAAGTTGAGAAGATTTTGGAACAAAGAGTTGGAAGAAGCACAAGAGGAAAAGAGTACATGTAATATTTGGTAAAATGGAAGAATAACCCAATTGAAGATAGTTCATGGATTACGCAATCTGAGTTGGATTCATCTTAGGTTGTACCTTCTACATGATTCAAAGAATCATCTCAAAACAACCCTAGATGTCTGATGTTAGAGCATCTCAAGTTCTTAGCAATCTTGTATCACCAAAAACAAGTTAGAGTTGTTAGATGTACTCGATAGCTTCTTTTGGGCCCTCGATGATGTATTCATGTTTCCAGCATCGATGCTCAATTGCTACTTGGCTCCTTCATTCACCAAGTTGGCTCAGTTAGTTCACCGAGTTAATTTCCTGTTGCTTGGTAACCTGGCTCATCGAGTGGTTTATTTTGGATTTATGTTGAGGCTGACTTGTGCATTTGATTTTGGTTGTGGAGTTAATGGTTACATCGATCATTGGGAAGCGTGTGGACCTAGATCTGGTCATCTCCTTCTCCAATATTGGATCTAAGGCCAACTTGTTTCGGTAGCCTCCTGTATAAATAAAGAAGTATGTTGTAGTTTTAGGCATTAGTTAGTAAGGAGATACGATCTGAAAGTTGAATCCTCGCATGTATGAGGACTGTTGTAACTAAATTCTGATTGTATTTGGTCGTAACCAGGAAGGCCTTACAACCTGACATGTATGAGTATTTCTATAGTGATTAACAAATGATTGATCTTCATTCTCTCTCTATTTTTATTGCTTCCACATGGTTGTTTCACAGCAGGTTGGTGATTTGGATGTTCCTTTGGCCCCTTTCCCATTCTTCCTTGTGTCAAATTTTATTTTAGGCCTAGGGTTTAGGTGAAACTGAATTTATGTTTAGATTTCAATCTTATTTAGTGTAACTTATGGTAGGATTCAATTTGGATTTAGATTTGGAGTTAGAGGTAAAAGTTATTTTGGTGTTTCATTAGGTATAGGGTATAGGATTAAAATTTTAATGATTAAGGAAATAAGGAAGAGGAGGGGAGAGAGAGAGAGAGAGAGAGAGAGAGAGAGAGAAGGCCATTGTGTTTAAGAAATAAAAATGTACCCAATTTTTTTTAAACAATTTCTAAAGTTCATATAATACAATAATTAAAAACTACAAAAATGAACCCACATGTACCCAACTAAACAAAGTCTAAGTTTTTTTTTCTAAATTTTCCTAACATTTCCTAATAATTTTCTAAATTTTCCTAGGGTTTTAAAATTTTCTAATAATTTTCTAATAAAAATAATTAAAAATTACTAGAAATGAAAATTACTGATATAGCTTACAAAAAATAATTTTAAAAAAAAACAATTGTTTTAAAATTTTCTAACATTCTCTAATTTCATTTTCTAAATTATTTTTTTAACATTTTTTAATTTTGGTTTTTAAGGTTTTCTAACATTTTCTAATAAAAATCTATTTTTTTAAATTAAAAATTAGTGAAATGGAAAAATAACTAAAATAATTGAAAAACCTATAATTTACAATAAAAAATAAACAAAAAAGGAAGAAATGTGTGCACCTAGTATCAACAACAGTCAGAGAGACATCGAAAGTGCTCAAAAAATGTTGATGTCAACTTGGGTCATCGCTCAATTCACTCCAACACCTAGGGTCCACGAGCTCTATATAACTAAATGGTGAAAATAACTGCCTCTGTCAAAAATTTATTGGAAATCTGACCAAAGGGGTATTTGTGTGAAGGGGTGTTCACGTGAACACCCATGTGTAGGGTAGTTCATGCGAAGGGTAGTATTCACACAAACACCTACACGTCAGTGTGTTTGCGCAAAGGGATTTCCCCCCTTCATGCAAAGACCCCATTCGCATGAAGGGGTTGAAAATGAAAAAAAAAATGCACGCCTAATTTTTCTTCATGCCCAAAAGTGGGACACACTATTGTAAGATCACCCTTAATGTTTTATATGTCCTTTCATTTGCATGTACAAGTTAAGATCCTTGGTTTGGGGGCTTATGTTCTTAAACTTAGAGATATCATATCTCCTTGTAGTTTGTCCATGATCTTCTTATTTATCTCTCTTTCTTCTACTTTACCATGAACATATGGTGGATACATATTCCCACAAAAGTGGGTGATAAATGTGTTGTGCTAAAAAGTAAGCACCCTTAATTAGGTTCTCATTTTAGCCTCATTTTAGTATGTATGGGTTCCCACATTGATTTCACACTCTCCTAATTCTTATTGGACCCTCAAATTAACATTATAAGTTCTATATTGACTCAATTTATTTAAAAATCGAGGTTGGTCCTTATTTCTAAGTGCGCTTCTCTATTTTTTCCTCCAATCAAATAATTCCCTTCATCTCCTAGGACCTATGTTACCATTTATGGCTTTTTCATGCTCTCTCGACCTTAGATTGAATTGTACGCTAAAACCTGCTGGCATTTGTGAACTATCCAAGACCTATAGTTCAAAATTTGGCTCATTTTCCTAGGTATAGACCTCCATTTTTGGCCTATTCTTTGTATAGGCCACCATCGGTGCCCTATTCAAGTATTTGGGGCCCAAAATTTTCTTGAGGCCTGATGTATCAACATGATTAATTTATTTGTGGTTGACCTGGATCAAATTTGAATCTTAAAATGAGGTAGTAAAATATAAAAGGGGCTCTTCTCTCCTCATTTGGAAGGAACCAACTAAGTACAAAAATTTTATCTTTCATTATCATGTTTTCATGCATTCATGATCAAGCAAGTGAATTGGAGTTCAAGATCTCTTCTACAATTGATAAATCAAGTCTTCAGTCCTTCCAAGCATTCTTCCTTCCTCTTCATTAAGCATTGTTGGAAAAATACAAAATTGGTCATTTCAAGGAATTTCTTTCATGATTTCATTTTAGATCAAGCTATTGCATCAACATGTGTGATCACCTGTAAAGAGGCATTGCATCATTGAGGTATAAGGTGATTTATAATTTAGATCTTATTTTATTTCATCTTTCCTTATGCAAATTCATTTCATTTTGAAGGTTGATTTTGAAATAGGGTTTGACTAAAGCAAGTCCCTTTCCCAACATTTTACACCATTTTTCTGTTTGCATGAACAAGTTACGGAGCCACCAGATCAAGATCAAACATATCAGACACATTCAAGAAAACCTAGAAATTTCAGCCATAATTATTAGGTATAAGCCACTATGTAGTGCCCACCCATAGTTTGTTTGTTTTTTTCAATTTTATATTGCCAAATTCTTTTAGGCACTTTCATGTGTGAGTTGATTATTTCATCTTTATTATGTGGTTTTGGATGTATGACATTACATGGTGATTT